>JAAAKG020012726.1:0-20880 GCA_010014905.2 Druon quercuslanigerum | reverse complement strand
GCGGTCCGTCTTTTGTTATTTGTTCGTCCTATGTGACAGACTTTTCTATTCTTACAAATTTTTGGTAATAATAAGTTACGAAACTAGACAACTATTTGGTCCCATATTTTTTTCCGTGTGCCTATGAGCACATTTGAACTCCTATTCAAAAAGGTTAGAATCATTGTCTCTATTATGATTACATTTATTTGGCGATATCATCGTAGGGTTGATTAAAAAGAACTATTAATAAGTGACAGATAAGAACTATTATTGAAACCACTAATGAGGAAGCGCGAATATAAGTTTAAATTTAGAAATGAGAAATTTTGTAACTAAACAGATGACCTTATTTTATAATTCTTTCATACATTTTATTAATATTTAGAATTTCAGTGTTTAAATTAACTGAAACCTTTCGAAATTTGTTTACAAAAAGAGACTCAATAATACGTCATTGAAACGTGCTTTTTCTTTAGTTAATATTTTAATATTTTTGAGGTCAGAATCAAAGTAATGATTAAAATTCCAACAATGTTGTGACAACCCTGTGTTAAAATTTCCAGCTTCACAATATTTTTTGTTCAGAAATTCTGGCTCTTAATCTCCGGCTAGTTTTACCTGTATAATCTTTATTACAATATTTACAGGTAATTAGGTAAATAACACTGGATAAACTTTGAATGAAATCTCTGTCTTTCTTTTTTAACGAACAATTATCTAAAGTGTTTATGATTTTAAGGGAGTACCTTTCGCAATAGAATTACAAATGAGAATCGTTTGATATTTGCATGAAAGTTGTATTAAAATGCACTAAAGCTGTGGTTAAAATTTTGTAGCCTCCTACAATTTTATAGTCGAAAAATCAATTATTGAAATTAACATGTGGTGTAATGAGAAGTCGTACTTTTTGTAGTATATAAGAAGATTGACAAATGAAGAATTCTGAAATAAATCTGACATATATAGAATGTTATCCGAAATCCATATCTGCTTCGAAAAGTATCTATCAGACCCTATAAGAATAGAAAAATAATTATGTATACCGTAAATGTATGACTGCGTCAGTGAACTGAAGGTGTGGCAACGTCGCACCCGTTTAACGTGCTCTATTTTATGCGCGAATTTCGAATAACACGCGTCCTCACACGTGACGTTTCCAACCTTATGACTGTGACCGCTTGAGTCAAAAATAAATTGAAACGTTCTCTCAAATGACCCGCTATGTACCGTGGGTAATTCCTTAAAATAAACGTTTATATTACAGTTTTTTAGTAAATTATTTAACCGTTCAGATAGACACTGAAATATATTGTAAGTAGCATTCCATTTGTTTTTCTTTATTATTTTTATTGCAAATCTCATGAATATATTCTGTAATAATGTCGTTCACTAACTCAAGTGGATAATTATTATGTACTGAAGTTGTTTTTATCTTATTTAAATTTTCTTTTATGAATTGCATATCCCTTACTTTAACAGATCTATCTACTAAACCTTTTATTAAACCAATTTTGTGACAAAAAATGGTGTCATTCAAATTCAAGAGTAATGATGGATTCTTATTTTTAAATGAGTTCTGAACAAGATACTTGCAAACCTTTTTGCCATGTTAAATCAATGAAAAACTGTACTGTCTTCAAGGTAAGTGTAAGTATTCACTGCTGTGGCTTAAATTTTGAAGAGATATAGTTTTTTTAGGTATTTGAACAAAACTGGTGGTTGAGAGCTACAAGTAGTATTTTTGAATAAGTTTGGAGATATTACATTCATATTGCAATTGTATTTGTATTCTTAGTATTCTTCAAGTTAATTACCAAGTGATATAAAATATAGTCATATAAATAATGTTTACAGTATTACTGCTACTTACTTTTTATTACATAATTTTGCGTGTTTTACAGAATTTGTAGATGACCTAAGACAACTCTAAAAATAATATTTTATAATATTTGTTTTGATATCTTTCAACTTATAAAATATCCATAAAATAAATTGAATAACGGTAGAAATTCTCGTCCTAGTTTTTCATTTGAGCAGATGATTACTTTTGCGTTATTCAACATAAAAGACTTCAAGAATGTCGCTCGATTTAAAAGATATATTTCTGAATTAATTATGTCTCTTTTAAATTAATAAATCGCCGCACAAATTGACTTCTTTATTACTCTGCTTTTACGTTTGTGTTGCAAATTCTCAAATAATTCTGATGCAATCTTTTATTTCAGTTCTTAAGTTCCTAAAACTAAATTTTTCATGCAAACATTTATCGCGTTAATAGTTTATTTGTCCTTTGATCATCTATAGCTTTGAATAATTTACTATACATACATACATGTTCATACATCATATTGAAAAAACTCTTGTGTATTTTTTTCAGTTTAAACAAAAAAAATAGAGCCAGCGTATTGGTAATCAATTTCTGATGGACTTTAACATTGAAAAACCTCTATTTTTTCATGTTTTAAATATAAATATAAATTATTGTAGTAAAATAATGAAATTTGTGACATTTAATAGTCAGGCTACAAGAATGAACCTTAAAATTGTATTTATCAAAAAACTAATTAGAAGTGCTATTTTTTAGCTAAAAACTTTTATTTACTAAAAATTCCGAAAATGATGATTTTCAGGATCTGATTTTGGGCCATAAATATTATTTCTTTTAGTTAAAAATTGCAACAGTTGTTCTTCATGGAGTCAAGAATTGATCATTTAAAAATGAATAATTTTGAAGTTCAATATTAATAACATAATTAGCAATAGCAAGAAGAAATTCATCCCTAAAGGCGTAGAATGTTCATAAATAACTACACGATGAGTTATACCAGTAGTCCAGTATATCCTAGAGAAAAATAAAAGAAATAGATATTTGCACCCTGAATTTAGAAATTAAATTTTAAATATTACTACTTAATTATTATTTAAGAAAGTGAATATTAATCTATCACAATTTTCAAATTCTGCTGAAATAAATATGGTACTCGCCTTTGAAAAAAATATATACTCTTGGTTAAGGGTATTGATTGGTCTGTCGCTATGAAGCTATAAAGTCAGATGCATTTTTAAAGTATTAATAATTTCATACAGGAACCTATACAATTGGACGACCTAGAGGACCGTTCAGTACCGAACTGCCAAGTAGGACAAAATTCATTTATCCGAAAGTACACGAGTACAGTAGCTACCTATGGAAAAATAAGAGTTTTTTTCGTTTCCACGAGTCAAAGGAGTGATTTCTGACAATAATTATAACTTTATCATCTTAACTTTATCTTAACTTTATCTTAATTTTTTTAAAAGTCTTATTTTTTTCGAGTTTCTCAGTTCTTTGACACCAGAATTCAAGCGTGGTAATATGGACCACCCATCTGCCGTACTAATCATAATGGCGTTTTGTTTCGCGGCTTTTTATTCGGATCCTCTTCTTTCTTGACCAAGTTATGGGTATACATACTGGAGAAAAGAGTAAAAAAGTAAAAGTACCCGAAGCCGAAGTAGTCGGCTGGAACTGGGCTACGCTCGTCCATGTGATAATCGCCCAAAACCATTAAACTAAACCAGGAATAATATTATATTAAGCTATATGGCGCGGGAGAGCGAAGAGTCGGTTGGAAGGTTCTCGAGGACGAGAGAAGAAAAGAGAGAACGGCTGGAGAATGGGGGATGTAGACAAGCCGTGGTAGTTTGCCTTCTGAGAACTAAGTAGATTTGAATTTCGATACGGATGATCGAGCTGAATACAAATTACTCATATATGCCCCTCGTCCCATTTAATCACTCCATGGCTGCGTGGTCCAAAGTAAAATTTGTAGTCTATAGTTCTTTTCTTTCTTCTACCATCTTTTTCATCTTCTCTCGTTCCTTTTTAGTATTCATATACAATATATATTTCAGAATATTCCAGGCAATATCAAAAATCATGTCTTGCAGTGAAATGCATGTTTAAACTATATGAAAATCAACAGCTATGTACATTTTTTACTTGAACTCCTCGGGTGTTGGGAAGAGAGCGGGATTACAAATTTTTTAATGGAAATTTTTATAAACCATGTCATTCTTTTCCTTTTATATATAAACTTTTTGCATAAAATTTCTTTTTCTGAGTTACAGAATAGTACTATAGTGCAAATTCCATTTAAAGTCAGAATTCTTGTCGACTTTCCCAAAATAGTTTAAAGATTTTGAAACAGAAAAGTATCGATTGGCAACAACGGCGCATCCAGAAACAAAATTTGGTGAGGGCGATTCGAAAAGCTATGAATGATACTATATGGAATTCAAGAACTTTTGGTTGGGGCAATCGCCCCACCGTGGCAGAAAAAAATTCTAATAACGTGGGACCATATGTGTATTGCAGATAAAGGTTTTGGAAATACTGATACAGTGTTTCGAAATTTTTAGGTGATTAGCGATTATTTCCTGGCGAATGAAATGTAAATAAGTACCATAATCATCTGATATTTTCCGAATACTGAACTTTGAATGGCTCTAAGTCACTGAAATTAACTTATAAAAATTCTGAAAAAAATAAATGGTTTCGTTGATCCTTTCTGTGCACAATGGTAAAATTGACAGAAAAAGTATTCATTTGCTAATATGTTTTTAAAAATACGTAAGAAGGTGTCATTTTCAAAACTAATAAACGTACAGAGATGACTCTTGAAGCAATTTACACATTTTTGACTTCAGACTGTGTTGTACGTGTTTTCAATTAGCAAAAAGTTGCACTTGAATGTTTAAAAATTATTTTTTTCTTACAAAAATACAAAAGACTTTACGATAATCGAGGCCACTGTATTCCTTTTTTTTTGCAATAGGGCTTAGGGACTGTGTAAACAGCTTGAGTATGAGAAAAGGTCGTATTGCACGCGTAGCAGAAGCGCCAACAAAGTACCCTTCTGAGAATGCGGTTATCTCTATAATCATAAAGTCTTTTTTATTTTTTCAAAAAGAAAATAATTATTTAAACATTTAAGTGAAACTTTTTGCTCATTGAAAATACGTACAACACTGTCAGAAGCCAAGAATGTGTAATTTGCTTCAAGAATTATTTCTATACGTTCCTTAGTTTCGAAGGTAAAAGCTCCCTTCGTTTTTGTTATAAACTTATTAGCAATGATTATTTTTTGCTCTAGATTTCACCATTGTGCACAGAAAGAATAAAAAAAACCATATATTCTTTTTATAATTTTCGCAACATTCAAAGTTGAGTATTCGGAAATGATCATATGCTTATGGCACTTTTTCACATTTCATTTGCCAGAATGTGATCGTTAATCACCTGAACATTTTGAAACTCTGTATCAGTATTGCCAAAACCTTCACCTGCAACACACATATTGTCTTATATTTTTAGAATTTTCTTCTGCTGAGATTTTCATGAAAATCTGTACAAAAATCGAGGTGCCTATATTTTTTGGACAAATAGCATGTGCGCAACACATACAGCTAAATTCTGCACAATAGTGTTACTAGTAAAAATGTAATCTATAAACGCCACAAAGTGGAGCGTTTAGAAATTTATAGTTACATAATAATAATATATCTATACGGAAGAGATTCTTGGTATGAGTGAAACACATAGATGATACATAAGAATAAAACTCACCTGTGTAGTATTGAATTCTTAGTAAAAACTTCTTTTTTCTCTAAAAGGGAAGGTTTATACTCGGAAAAAATTGGATTATTAGAGTCACTCTTCACACGAGTGGGGTTAACTATCTGAGTTTAAAGCAGAATACGGGCACTATCTGACGGCAGGAGAAATCTAGATCGAAGGGCGAGGTGGATGAGAGAAAATCTACCGTTTTTCTAACACATGTCGACTCTTTTAAAGCCCTCCATTCTCTGTCGACCATTTCCCCGAACTAAACAAGGTCGACGTCGTTTGAGGGAGGAATCCAGGTAGTTTAGCATCCTCTGCAAAAAAATCGCAAAGTAGGCATATAAATCTATTCCGCTTTGGGACCAGATGGTATCAAGAGATTCAGGTATAAGATGTGTGCTTTAACATACTAGCATCTGGCCTTTGGCTTCACCTCATATCTAATGTCGGAGGAGCGTATTCACGAGTGGCTAGTGGAAGAACACACAGTGCTCTCCAAAAGAAGGGCACGTGTTCGACACTACAAATTACAGGCCAATGCCGTTTCTGAAATCACTTTAAAAGATCTTCACAGCTATCTTCAATGATAGGAATATTCTGACAATCAAATCTGTGTGGCGACAGATTTACAAACAACATAGCTGAAGAAAAGGCTTCGCCGGATATTGAGAAAACCTGCTTATCGATAGATGTGTGTGCAAAGACAAAGTATCCTACCATCACTGCCTATTGATGGCCTAAACTAACTATCGAAAACTTTTCGATTCAGCTTCCCATAGAATTATCATTTATCTGTTGAAAAGCTGAAGGTTCAACCACACATAGTCACATGCATGAAGAGATTGATGTACTTTTGGAACACAAAATTTACTATCGCATCTGGAAAACATTGTGTGACTATTAAAAGCGTAACAAATAATTAATCAGGAGGGGTAGTAATAATTATTCAAACAGGGGAATTCATAATAATCAAAAAGGGGGAGTCACAATTCACCAGAAAGGGGTAATCATAATCAATCAAAGGGGGAATCATAATTCAACAAAAAGGAATCATTATGATTAATAAAAGGGGAAGTCATAATTCAACAAAAAAAGGAATAATTACGATTTATCATAGGGGGAGTCATAATTCACCAGAAAGGGGTAATCATTATAAATCAAAGGGGGAATCACAATTCAGCAAAAAAGGAATAATTATAATTAATCAAAGGGGGAGTCATAATTCAACAAAAAGGGGTAATCATAATTAATCAAAGGAGGAGTCATAATTCACCAGAAAGGGGTAATCATAATAAATCAAAGGGGGAGTCATAATTCAACAAAAAAAAAGGAATAATTATGATTAATCAAAGGGGAAGTCATGATTCACCAGAAAGGGGGTAATTAATCCAAGTCGGTTCAAATTACATCAGGCAAAATCAGATTAACATTATGACGGTCATAAAAATGGAACGACAATGTGAAACAATGTGAACACGTGAAAGATCAATAATATAAATATTCAAAGCAAAATCAATCACAGAATAACATGGTATGGCATCAAATAAATAGCGAACCCAGAATATTCCTCGAATCCAGTGGGCATCTCGACAAAAATCTTGTTGAGGGGTGACGTATTCGTCAAAGCGTTGGTTGGTTTCCTAGATTTGGCGGGAGAATTTGAACGTCCTGAGTCCCTATTTTACCCTCGTCGAGCATCTCTGGATCTTTTAATGTCCTATTAAGTTCCGTGTGTCCAAAATGTCCCTCGACGCGTCTCGACGTCGGCAACCATCGGTTACATTACATAACAAAACAAGCAAAAAACAGCAAAATAAATTCTTAAATAAACAACATTCTTATAATTACAGTCTCTATCGTGGAGTGCCGTGCAGTTCCCGAAGTGTCACACAAAAAATCTTCGAAATATAATCAGAAAAATAAAAAAAAAATAAACAACTGGGATTTTGTGAGTTGCAAAAATTTTGCAACGTCACAACTCCCGCCTTCCCGGGGAGGACCGAACAGGTCTTTAACCGTAGGTGAGAGAAAAAAAAAATAATCGTGAATCAAATTTAATGTAGTGAATTTCTGCCGAGAAAGACTCCATGTTTCTCAGTCGGGGGACATAGGCAATACTTTACTTGCACGGTGCTCCATGACTGGACCTTGTAGTACTGTAAGCATACATTACCTTATACTTTCAAAAGAATTTAACTAAATAATAAATTTAATCTCTAAAAAATATTCTGAAAAGAGACTCTAGAAGAATTTTATTAGAAGTATCAGTCTAGTTTATTCAAAACTCTTAAGCTTAAGTTACAAAATTAACCAAAAATTAAATCTTTTTATTTTTTAGGAGATGAACAAAATAGGGTACGAGGAGATGAACAAAATAGGGTACGTTACACCCTAAAGTTTGTGTTTCCAAAAAAAAAAATGAAATAAATCTAACGTTGAAACTAAATGACTAGCATTTCCAGGAAAAAAAGGTAAAATTAAAAAGGATATTTAATAATCAAAACGTCCTTTTGGTTGAATCTAAAGTCAAAAGGGTGTAATTTAAGGCTGAAAGAGAATTGGAGTGAAAAGGAATTTTTTTGGTACTGCCCAGAATCGTAGGCGGGTGGGATTTTAAAAACTCAAAAGATATGGGGTTTAAGAATCGTGGGTATGATGAGGGGTGAGGATTAAAGATGTGGGGTCGAAGGGGTAAGGGTTCGAAACATGGGTAAATCAGGGGATTTTTGGGTCACAAGGGAGTTAAGGGTTAGTTAGGTGTTCTTCCTACAATAGGGACAGCTGGAGATCCGCACTCTTGGTTCGCCACAGCCGTGGCAGACGGTTGCTTTGTTGCTTTTCGGACAATCCTGGTAGTAATGTCCTGGACTTCCGCAATTCCAACAGCCGGCCCTGGCTTCTTCCTTTAGCCAGTTGAGAATCTCCATGGGTAGTCCCTCTGGTACCTTTAGCTTCAGGTCGAAGAGCGACGGAATGTCGTTCCGTGGACGTATGGGACCATCCCCCGGGGCACTAAGTGTCGACGACTCGACGGGATTTCTCTCGAATGTTATCGTCTGTGAACAGCTAGGTCGTCGACTAGAGCCTTTGTAAGATTCGGTTCTAGAACTCTCCTGGGGACCCCTTACACGCCTCAACGAGTTTCCTTGGTCCAAAGTCAACTCACCATCAGCTGTTCCTGTGGTCCGGGATCCGAGTCGGGTGGGGAACAGGAATTGGGATGAGATATGGGTTCTGGAGGTTGGGGTCTGGATGGTAGGGTCTTCAGGGGGCGGTTAGGATTTCACACTGGGTCTCGGCGTCCTTCTTCATTTTGCTCATCTTCTCGTCCACTCGTTCGCTTTGTATTTCGGCGTGTACTCGAGTAACGATATCCACCTAGAGTTCGAACTCTCTTCGGGTAGGACTGTGATTCTGGAGGAAATACGCCTGGAGGTCCTCGGGGGAACTCACGTCGGAGACTTGGTAGGTCACTCTGGAAAATTTGGATTCCTCTTCCGCCCGTGCGATATTTTCCGCCCTCTCGTTCTCGATGTCCACGGCGGTACCCAGGACTTCCAAGATTCGAGGATGTCTCCGTTCGAGGTCCTGTAGGATAAACGAATAGGGCTTAATATAGCGTCAAGTGGGGTTAGTTTTACTTCTAGCCTGGTCTTCCTCTGTCCACTCTCCGTTCATTCGGTTCCTCTCTCTCTCCCAAGTGACGTAAGTTTGTACGGCCTGCTGGAGTTGCGCATTTTCTAAGATGAGCCCCTGGTTCGCTTCCCTATATCTCCCTATTCTTTTCTCTAGTTTTGTAATTCTCGCACTTGCTAGGATGAGAATATCCCTCAGATCCCTAATCTGCTCATCCTTCGGGTCCGTATTCTCAATGGCAATGGTCAAAAGGGGGTTTTGGGTCAGAGTCGTACCTAGGAGTCAGAAACAAATTCCTCGACAGACGTTACGTATAGTTTAAGGTCCTGAATGTGTACCTTACCAATTAACTTATGGGATAGATCTGAAGTTTCATAGAATGTAGGGGACGAGACCTTGGTGATTCGATAGGGTCCTAAGAATCTGGGGTTTAACTTCGCGGCTTCTTGTTTTAATTTGGAGGACAGCTTCCTACAACGCGATAAGGCTAAATCACCCCGAGAAAGTCGCAATTCACACCGTTGTAAGTTATAATATCGAGCCTGCCTCTGAAAGGTCGTATCTAGATTTTTCATTACCCAGTCTTTCATTACTTGCAACTTTTTCATTCGCTCACCCCATAACTCTGGGGCTTGTGGGTCTATCTCGAGGTTCCATTCTTCTTGTCTTATAAGAGAGTTCAGGGGTTTAGGGTCTCTACCAAAATTAAGAAAGGCGGAGGTAGTCTGAAGGGTCGTGTGATAAGCGGTGTTGTAAGCGAATCGGAATTCAGAGAGATGATCATCCCAAGCCCGATGATCTTGGTCGATATATGATATTATCATCGTCTTTAATACTCTATTAACTCGTTCAACTGGGTTGGCCTGAGGGTGGTACGGGGGTGTGGTAGTTTGATGAATATTGTACTCCTGTGCAAGGGATCGTAATTTGTTATTAACGAATTCCGTCCCATTATCGGTTAAGAGAACCTGTGGTACTCGCCACCTATCTATAACGAGTTGCTTGAATGAATTTTTAATCCGATACCCAGTGGCGGAGCGTCGGGGAACACATTCTACCCACTTAGTAAAAAGATCTTGGATAACTAATACATACCGATATCTGGCTTTACTTCGAGGGAAGGGACCCATGATAACGGCAGCGACCACGATCCAAGGCTGCTCAATAATACGTTGACCCATAAGGCCTGGGGCAGCCTTTGTTCTACTTTACAAGACTGACAAATCTCACACTTCCTAACATAACTCGCCACATCCCGATAACATCCGGGCCAAAAATAGTCCGTCACGATTCTTAGGTATGTCTTTTGAGTGCCGAGATGGCCTGACTGGGGATCGTCGTGAGCTTTCTCGAGAATGGTCTCACGATCCACGTCGCTTGGAACTAACTTCCATTCATTCAAATCATGCACCAAAGTAGATATTACAGGGTCGGGCCTATAATGATATAATCGGCTATTTTCGATTTTCCAAGTTGGGAATTTTTCTTGATCGTTTGTAACCGCTAAAAATCGCCTAAAATACCAAGTTGTTGCGGGGATTTTAATAAGGTTAATCTGCTCTGAGGGATATTGGTCCTCAAACCTCCTTGCAAGAGCATCAGGGACATAGTGGCAGCTTCCTTTACGGTGAATAATATTATGACCGTATTCTAATAACGAGAGTGCCCATCTTGCTAATCTACCTGTAGGATTTTTGAGGTTATGTAACCATCTTAAGCTCCTGTGATCCGTTACCACTGTAAAGTGATAAGCCTCGAGATAAGTACGGAACTTTTGTATGGCACAGATGACTGTGAGGTATTCCTTTTCGGTTGTGGAATAATTCCGCTCGGCTTCTGCAAGGGACCAACTAGCAAAAGATACCACATGTTCTACTCCCTCTACAGTCTGTTTTAGGACTCCTAGCCCAGTATTACTAGCATCGGTTTGAAGTTCGAAGGGGACACTGAAATCGGGACAAGCTAAGATTGGTGCTTGAGCTACACAGGCCCTTATCTGCTCAAAAGCTAGAACCTGGTCTTCCTCCCATACCCAACGTTGTTTCTTTTTCAGTAATAGGGTTAAGGGGGCGGCGATAGTCGCAAAATTAGGTATAAATTTGCGATACCAAGACGACATTCCTAAAAACCGTCGTATTTCTTTCATATTTCTAGGGGTAGGATACTCCAGGTTGGGGGCTATTTTCTCAGGATCCACGTGGAGCCCGTATTCATTTATCAAGAAACCTAAGTAATGCACTTGTGAGCAGCAAAATTCACATTTGGCAGAGTTGATTTTTAAGCCCGCTTCCCTTATCTTGTGGAGGACTTTGGAAAGCCATTCCAAATGTTCTTCGAATGTTTCCGTTACGATTATTACATCATCCAAATATGCAAATGCACGGGGTTCCATTTCTGGACCGATTAGCTGATCCAACAATCTTTGAAAAGTCGCGGGGCGTTAGTAAGCCCGAATGGCATTCTTTTAAATTGGAATAAACCTTGGCCAGGATTTGGAGGAAACCCTTATGAAGGTCAAGGGTGGAAATATATTTTGCTCTACGCAATTTATCTAATATACTATTCATCTGGGGCAATAGGTATGCATCCCTTTTTGTTGCTACATTAAGTTTTCGGAAATCTAGACACAACCTATACTCTTATCTGGTTTCTTGACCATGACTATAGAAGATGACCAACCACTTTTAGAAGGTTCGATTACGCCATCCCCCAACATGGTATCGACCTCTTTAATGATAGCTTCCATGACCTTAGGAGAAACGAGATAGCAGCGCTGTTTTATGGGGGGATGGTTCCCCAAGTCGATTACATGTTTCGTTAGGTTTGTCAGCCCCTGCTTATCGGTTTCCTCAGGTATTTCCTTCTTCAGGAATTCTTTTAATATATCGGCCTCACTACTTGTTAATTCGCTAAGCCCACAACATCCATCCCCAACCCACTGCTCTATATTGAAATTGTATATTCTGTAAGCATCATCTTTATACCACCACTTCCTATCCACATAATCTATCTGTATACCAAAAATTTTAAGGAAGTCCAAACCGATGGCAAATGCCACTGGGAGGAAGGGTAATACTCGTACTCGTATTTGCCTAGCCTGTACTAGACCGTGTCTATTTTCAATTGTCAATTTTAGGTGCTCGATAGCTGCCATCCCTTCTGGGCCTACAAAAGATCTAGTCGCGCCTCCATCCACTAGTGCCTTTATCGGGATGCCCAAGATTCTGAGAGTGACATACATCAAAGGTTCAGGTTCCGACAGAGGGGTGGGATAATAAGGTATTTCAGAAAGATTAAACATAGGGATAGTGGGGATCTTGATAGGGGGTTCTTTGCTCTCGGGAATCAGGGATGGAGTAATATAATTTTTTTTAAAAAGGTTAGGTTTCTTTACATCAATTACAAAGGGATTCGTGTTTTCTAGACCGGAATCCAACACATTAACAGGTTCAAAATAGGAGGTTGAATCAAAGGGGGGATAGTAGTCGTCGGAGGGAGCACAAAGATTTGGACAAGGGGAAGGACCTTCCGGGAAATTTTTGGGGTGGTGGTCCGAAAAGGGAATGGGATCAAAAAGGATCAGGGGTTGGTCCATGCTGAAATTGTAATTTATCGAGTTCATCACGGCACAGAGTTCACATCAGCAAAAATACTACGAGGCTCAACCCCAAATCTAAATTGTTGTAAGGCACTGCATGCCGGAACAAAATATTGCTAGTCCAGCCCCTTTAATCTGGATAATGGTAGAGTGGGTGGTCGATTGCAAAATATAAAGAAATCCCTACCTTCAAACAGAATTAAGCAGTCAATAATTAACGTAACAATTGACAATTAATTTATTGGTGTTTATTACAATCGGCGTGTGCTAGTAACATTTTCTACCATAAAACTAAACGACGTTCCTATTCTGAACTCTACATTTTCGTTTGCAAGGATACGCAGTTTTAAACTATACTAGGAACTGCCTACACTTGAATATTTATCCTACACTAACTAATCCAGACAAGATTAGGCTCTTCCGTTGGTTTACTCCCCGGGACTGTTCTAAAATCAATCTACATACCCTACCAAATCTACTAATTTCAAAATGACCATGATTACACTACGGGATCGGAATTCTCAAAGGGATAGTCAAATCCAATCGACAAACAGGGGTGATGATTCGTCAAGAGGGGTAGATATCAAACGGGGGGTGGGGGAGTCATAATTACAGAAGGGCTCATACATCAAAAGGGAGAGTCACAATTTCTCAATGGGTAGTCATAATTATCCATACAGGGGGATTCACAATATTAAAAAAAGGGAGAGTCACAAGTAATTAAAATGAGTAATCATAATTAATCAGAAGTGGGTAGTAGTAATAATTCAGACAGGGTGATTCATAATAATCAAAAAGGGTGAGTCACAATTAATCAAAAGGGGGAGTCACAATTAATTAATCAGAAGGGGTAGTAATAATTATTCAGACAGGGGGATTCACAATAATCAAAAAGGGGGTGTCACAATTAATGAAAAGGGGTAATCATAGTTAATCAGAAGGGGTAGTAGTAATTATTTAGATGGGGGGGGGGTCACAATAATCAAAAAGAGGTTCTACATCAAAAGGGAGTCACAATTAATAAATCAGAAGGGGGTAGTAGTAATAATTATTCAAATAGGGGGATTCATAATAATCAAAAAGGGGAGTCACAATTCACCAGAAAGGGGTAATCATAATCAATCAAAGAGGGAGTCATAATTCAACAAAAAAAGGAATAATTATGATTAATCAAAGGGGGAATCACAATTCAGCAAAAAAGGAATAATTATAATTAATCAAAGGGGGAGTCATAATTCACCATAAAGGGGTAATCATAATCAATCAAAGGGGGAGTCATAATTCACCAGAAAGGGGTAATCATAATTAAACAAAAAAAAGAATAATTATAATTAATCAAAGGGGGAGTCATAATTCACCAGAAAGAGGGTAACTAATCCAAGTCGGTTCAAATTACATCAGGTGAAATCAGATTAACATTACGACGGTCATAAAAATGGAACAACAATGTGAAACAATGTGAACACGTGAAAGATCAATAATATAAATATTCAAAGTAAAATCAATCACAGAATAACATGGTATGGCATCAAGTAAATAGAGAACTATATCGATCATCACTAAAAAAAAAGAGAAATTAACAATAATCTACCAAAAATTCACATTTTCATGGTAATAAATTCTACAAAGTAATTACCTTACTTCTTATGATTAACTAGGAACTCAACATTGAATCTAGTAATAGACCCAGTCGTTGAACAAAGCCTCGAAGAGCTGGCGCGACGGCGGGCATCATGTGGTAGTGGACCTCAGGGCTGGCTACTTTGGGTGCTAGCTACCCAAGTAGTTTATTCGATCTTCCACATTTATCGATTTGACCAACTAATAGTAGCTAAATCGGTGGATAATTATTCTCTTTACTCTCCGGTGAGACCTATTGGCGACAGCCTGGAGCCCAAATTCATTTTGTCATCTGCAAATGATCTCCGCTGGTACCAGTTGTCCCGATAGTAATAGTCCGGGCCTGGACCAAAGAGCTCCCACTAGTCATGCTGGGGAATTAAGAATGAAAACTTCTCAAAAGAAGCATTGTAGAGTTCCACGCCAGGTGGAGAAGTCGAATTTGGAATTTTTGGAATGGCCCAGAATATTCCTCGAATCCAGTGGGCATCTCGACAAAAATCTTGTTGAGGGGTGACGTATTCGTCAAAGCGTTGGTTGGTTTCCTAGATTTGGCGGGAGAATTTGAACGTTCTGAGTCCCTATTTTACCCTCGTCGAGCATCTCTGAATCTTTTAATGTCCTATTAAGTTCCGTATGTCCAAAATGTCCCTCGAAGTGTCTCGTCGTCGGCAACCATCGGTTACATTACATAATAAAACAAACAAAATACAGCAAAATCAATTCTTAAATAAGCAAAATCCTTATAATTACAGTCCCTATCGTGGAGTGCCGTGCAGTTCCCGAAGTGTTACATAAAGAATCTTCGAAACATAATCAGAAAAATAAAAAAAAATGAACAACTGGGATTTTGTGAGTTGCAAAAATTTTGCAACGTCACAATGTCACACCGTCTAGGTCATCGCGGAATGCTGAAGTTCGAGTTTCTTAATAACAGAATCGTTCTGGATACAGCAGTGGAGAAGTCGGTTGAAATACTTAGCCTCGACTTTAATTTCAGAGAAGATCAAATTTCTTCAAATATTATCCATATCGAGTACCCACTCCTGAAGGTCCAGATGACGAAAGCAAACGAGGAAAACATGCAACAGCAGCTATATTTACCAACAACTATATACTGTTGCCACATTTTAAGTTAAAATATTTCTAATGCTAGCTGAACAGCGTTTTAGACACTCCCCAAGCACCCAAGGCACATATGTTCTGGTTCTCCCACTCATGCGGGAACGACGTACACTCAGAGGAACAATGCGGATCTAAGAGTGCTTTATTACCACCTCTGTCATTATCACGGCATTAGCCTGGCATACTCCTCCGTGACATTGAGAAATGGAACCGTATACGTTATTGAATTTCCTCCCCAATCGAGAAGAACATAAATGAACCAGCCAAGAAAAATGAAAAGAAAGAGGGGGACAAAGTCCTCACAAGAGAGTTGCGATGGTTTCACACGGAATATTCTGCTAATCTGGCCATCCTGATTGTCGGTGCCGTCAGAGGTGCTAAGCGTGCACTCGATCGTAGCCTGAAAAGCATCCCTGCGTCTCAACGAAACGGTGAAATACTTGCGAGCAAAGTAGAAAAGGCCGTCGTCCTTGGGTCGCTTCGTTTCGCCAGGGTGCATGAGACTTTTGACGAATGATGATATCAAAAAATTAATAAAAGCCAATTTTTTAGATCAGTTTTGGCTGAACACATTTTTCGTCTTTAATTTTTCCGTAACTTAAGTCATTTGTCTAAATGTTTACTTATTCTATTTTCAATATTGTATTTTATGGATTAAGTAAATGCTACGCGTCATATCAAATGTGAATAATGATAAATGAGGAAAGTCCATTTGGACGGCTTTGGGCCTAATTTATTTTTGGATACAAAAATTGGGTAAACTTGAATTTGCTTAATAAAATACACTATCAACTCCCTATTAGCTACCTCTATAATTAGTTATCAATTTGTTGAATTTTAACCCTCCCTAATGGTAGTGTAGAGGGGGGGGGTAACTATTTCTTCGTTGCGCAGTAATTAAATAGAAAATATCTAAGTTTGATCAGCAGACTTGACTAGGGTATTCTTGGATTCTTAGTGTCACTGATCATTTCAGGTGTAAGGTCATTTGAAGAATAAATTAAAAAAAAGCCTTAATTAAAAAATTCAATTAGAGGGAGGAGCAATTTTTTTGCTTAATCTTGAGGTGTTCTTGATATAACGTTCAAACGAACTCTATATGGCCTGAAGGAACTAAAAGATTCTTAAATTTCGATTCAGCGACCCCAAAAACCTATATGTGCAGTAATTAAAATTTATTGCGCGGCTTTTTTTCTGATTGATCCTGAAGTAATATTGAGTTGACCTTGAGATTACCTTGAATTGACATCAATCCGTTAAACAAAACCCGAATGCAGATTCATAAATGCAAAAACCTTATATATCTATTTTTCTGGATCTCCTAATCAGATTTTGTCAACTTGATCTGTAAATGACCTTGAACCTTATGTGATAGAGGTTAACGGACCTCGGATGCGGAACCAGCGACCCCAAAAAAACAATGATATCCTAGTCAAGTCTCCTTACCAAGCCTAGATATCTTATATTTATATACACCGCACACTAATAAATAGTAAAACCACCCTCATAAGGGGGGGGGGGTCGTAAAGTAAAAAACTGATCAATATGTATTTTACTAAGCAGATAAACGTTTTTTAGCGCTGGCTGTCTCCAAAAATGCTGTTAGCAAGTGATTTTTAACCCAAAAATAAATTAGGCGAAAAACCACCAAAATCGACCCTTCTTTGTAGATCTTTTTCAGGTGTACTGTTTTTATTCATTCGTTCCAGTCGTATCTTGCAAAGTTTAACCGAAAAATGGAATTTTTTACTTTTCATTATTTTTTTGTGCAGTCAAAATTTGAATGTTCAATTTTTCGAAAAAATTTACAAAGTTAATATGATAATCTTGTAGGGCCTTCAAGAAGCATCGTTTTTCTTCTCTTGACTTTTTTTATAGCATTTTTTAACAATTTTAAGTTGCATTCGCTTTAGACCTTGAATATTGAATATTTACCATTTTAAAAAAAATAGGTTATATTGGTCTTTTTGACTCGATAATTGGTATTTTTAAATCAAAATAATTAGATTTAAATCCATTGATTTTTATTTTAAAAAATATGTTTAAAAAATTCGAATAAGTTTAGATTTTGTAAATGTTTTTCATAGGAAATAAACATTTTCACTAGAAAATGAGGAGATTTTAAAGAAGATTCATAATTTTTTAACAATTTTAAGTTACATTCGCTTTTGAGCTTGAATATTAAGTATTTAACATTTTAAAAAAATAGGTGTTGTAAGTCTATTTCACCCGATCATTCGTATTGTTAAACAAAAAAATTAGATTTATATCCATTGATTTTTATTTTTAATAATAGAATTGACAAATTTCAACAATTTTGGATTCTGTTAATGTTTTTTATCGGAAATAAACATTTTAACTACATGATTCTTATTTATTTTTAGGGTGACCACTTTTTTCACATTTTTGCTCCCGGCTTTCTACCGGCGAATATTCGTGACTCCTCCCGGTTTAGAAAAAAATTAACTTTCTGTGCGTTACCGACAGTTTTTTTTCATATATGGTCAATAATTGATGAACTCGATAAGCATGAACAAACATTTTTGCAAGAAATTGAATGACTCGGAATCATATAAGCAGGATAAGGAAATTTTTGTGGCTGGTAAAGAAAAATACGTATTTGCGTTTTATTACACACAAGCAGTAATTGCACGCACAAAAAACACGCCTTTACGTCTCTGAATTTTTATTTCCTAACATGAAAAATATGCAAAATATGAAGTCATAATAAAACCAATTTTTTCGCTATTATTTTTTGCATATTATTTAAACAATAGTTATTAATTTTCAAATTAAAAATATAACTCTTTAAACGATTTTGTACAATTTAATAAGAAACAAGGAAATTCTATACATGAATTAGTTTATGAATGATTATTATTTAAGAGTTTCATCTTGAGTTTTTTTATAGTATCAGGAAACATTACATCTCTTTTTAGGAACATTTTGATCTCGAAAATTCCGCCCATTTCTCAAACCTTCTTTAAGTAATTTGGGAAATGCAAGAGGCGATAAAAAATTACATTAAAGTACTCCATTTAGTAATAATTATATTTAAAAAATTATTACAGCTAAATATGAACCTGCGTCTGTACAGCACTTGTGACGCAGGACTCAAATGTCAATTTCTTTGGCGAAAATGCGAAATCTCGCGGCCAAGAGACGAAGCTCTACAAGGTGGCTGATCGTACACCTGTAATTTAGTTATTCGGTGTCCACGCGGTCCACGCATAAGCACTAAGTAAAAAAATGTTTCGTCAGTACTTCATTATGATTACGAATGAAATGACGGTCTGAAACTTTGAAAAATGTTTTAGAAGACAATGAACTACGTTTATGTACATCTTTATGGTATAAAAGATGCAAAAAGAAAAATTCTAACTAATTTGCAACCAGCGTACATTTGACACAGCAGTGGGGCTCCGATACTCGTTCGAATTCGAAGTCGAACGAACCTCTCTTTCTATCTCTGAACGTTTCGACTTTTGATATGGATCGTAATCCCACCGCAGGACTCAATTCAATCCGTACTCGCGCTGAAATGTGGGGTTCACGCTATCAAACTTTGCTGAAGTAGCCCTGTTCTTAGGTATCATCAATAAAGTACATTACCTATTTTGGGCTACCCCCCCCCCCCTTGGACAATAGTTTACTTGTTTGTGCCCCCTCCCCCAAGTAACGTAGCCTTTAGGTGAAACCCGAGTTTACGTTTATACTGATTTTGTGTGCTAATAACGAATCAAGTTTCCAATTTGTCTATATTATTGCCTGCGTGACCTTGTGGTGAATTATAAAGTTCGGTAATAAATCAAAAATTAAAACAAAAATTGATCTTCAGCGTAAGTGTTGAAATGTGCCTAATTATATCGGATGTGACAGTTCAGCCGAGTATAATTTTAATTTATAAAGAAAACAAATTTTCTATAAAAAAATGGTATTCTCAAAAATAAAAATATCAAATTTTTATAAAAAATTTCCAACAAAATACCAGAACACTCAACCTAAAAGTTGAATTTTCAAGTAAACTAGATACATTTTAAAAAAAACGAATTTTTAACAAAGTAGTACAATTTGAACAAAAAGTCGAATTTCTACCAAATTCTTTTTTGAAACAAAAAAAAGGACTTTTGAACAAAACAGTTCAATTTTCCCACCAAAGGGATGAATTTCTGAAAACATTTTTGAATTGTCAAACAAAAAATTTATTGTTAAGAATTTATTGAACAACTTTAAAACCTATTTTTTAATTTTTTAAACAAAATACAAATTTTTTAACAGAAAGAATAATCTGATATCAAAAAGACAACAGTTCTGAAGTTAAAACCTGAAGTTTCAACGAAAAAGGCTGCATTGTGTCGGATTTTTTGAGTTTGTAAATTTTCGAAATCTTTGGGAGATCACTGAAATCTTTTTAAACTCTTTTAAATCTATCCTAAATTTTTGTGAAATATTTGAAATCGTTGATATCTTTGTGTAGTCTTTTAAATCTTATGAAATTTTTGTGAAATAATTGAGGCCTTTGTTATATCTTTTAAATGTATCCGAAATCTTTGCGAAATATCTGATATCTTTTAAAAATCATCACAATCTTCGTAAAATGTTTGAAAATCTTCGTGAGCTATTAAACAAATTTTGAAATATCTGGTAATACTTGGGAGCTAATTAATGTCTTTGTAAAATCTGTGAAATCTATTCAAATTTTTCCGGAATATTTGAAATATTTGTGAAATCTTTGGAAAATCATTCATGTCTTTGTAAAATCTTTTAAATCTAACAAAAATCTTTGCGAAATACTTGAAAAATTATTTTTTTCTGCATTTTTTTATGAACTCCGAAAGAAGGTTGCCACAATTTTCCGCCCCATCGCATGAGTACTGAATGTTCCTCCTATTATTTCGAACATATAATAAATAACAAAACACTATTTTTTTAATTTACAATTTTTATGCAGTTGAATATTGGTTATTTACTCATATTTATAATTTTATTATTATTATTATTATTATTATTATTCTGATCTATCAAACTTTGAATTTACCGCCAAATTATCTAAAATGGTGTTAATATTTTAGGTTATGGCTAATTTGAATCGACTGTGCAAGAGAATGGTTCTAAATCCTAAAGTCCAGCTCTAGCGCTACCTGTCGCCAGTATGAAAAAAATCCAGTTACCGAGACAGCAGGTGTTACCGATAAAATATAATTAAATATAATTTATTGAGAAAAAGCTCACAGGGTTATGAAGCACCTTTACGAGCTGAACAGAATATACACATAATACAATATACAAAGATATAGAATCTAGAAAGTAGTGT
>JAAAKG020012715.1:0-20882 GCA_010014905.2 Druon quercuslanigerum | reverse complement strand
AAGGAAGGTTTACCGAAGTATTTAGTGAAGGGATGGGGAGAGAGAAGGTGGACCAGAATAGCAAGATTTAGATTGGGAAACGAGGTAAGAGAGGGGAGGTAATTCAATTTTTTTTAGAAAATTCTTCTTTTTGACTTAAAAATTTAAGAATTTAGTATAGAAAATTGAACTTAGTATTCAGTTAAAAATGAAACTTTTTTGTCAATAATTAAATTCTTTTGTAAAAATTTAGTTTTTTTTTATTATAAAAATTCAACAATTTTGTTGAAAATTCGTCTTTTTGGGATTTAAAATTGAACTCTTTGGTTTGAAAGTAAACAATTGTTTAAAATTTATATTTTTTCTTCAAAAATTTAAGAATTCAGTTGAAAATTAATTTTTGTGTTGGAATTTCAACTTTTTTGTTGAAAATTCAACTTTTTTTTTAGAAAAATCTTCTTTTTGACTTCAAAATTTAAGAATTTGGTTTAGAAAATTCAACTAAGTATTCAGTTAAAAAAGAACCTTTTTGTTGAAAATTCAATTCTTCTGTAAAAATTCAATTATTTGGTTTGCAAATTTAAAAAGTTTACTTTTTTGTTGAAAATTTGTCTTCTTGGCTTGAAAATTCAACGGTTATTTTAGAAACTTTTTTTTTTATAAAATTCATTTTGGCTTCAAAATTTAAGAATTTGGTATAAAAAATTCAACTGCGTATTCAGTGAAAAATGAACCTTTTTTGTTGAAAACTCAATTCTTTTGTAGAAAATGAGCTTTTTTGAGTTAAAGATTAAATAATTTTGTCGAACATTCGTCTTTTTCGGGTTTAAAACTTAACTATTCGGTTTCAATATAAATTTTTTTGTTTGAAATTCATATTTTTTTCTTCGAAAATTTAACATTTCGGTTAAAAATTAATTTTGAATTAAAAATTCAACTTTTTTTATTGAAATAGCGTCTTTTTGGGTTGAAAATTAAACTGTTTTTTGTATTCTTTTTTTAGCCTGAAAAATTTAGAACTTGGTGGAAAATTCAACAATGTAATTGGTTAAAAATGAACTCTTTTTGTTCCAGATTCAATTCTTTTGTGCAAAATTTTTTTTTTTCCAAGTACAGATTTAAATATTTATTTGAAAATTAAAAAATTTTATTACAAATGAACTTTTTCTTTGAAAATTCGTCTTTTTGACTTGAAAATTCCACTGTTTTTTTTTAATTCGTCTTTTTGCCTTGAGAATTGAACAATTTGTTTGAAAATTTTTTCCTTTTGGATTGCAAAATCTTTTTTAATTGAAAAATCAATTATTTCGTAGAAAATTTATCTTACACAGTTAAAGATTGTTTTAATTAGTGGACATTTTTATTATTGAAATTCAACTGTTTTGTAGAAAATTCTTATTTTTTGATTGAAAAAATTTTTTGTTAACAATGCTTTTTTTAGGGTTGCAAAATTAAATTGCTGTAACAAATATCCATTTTCGGCTAGAAAACTTAATAATTTGGAAAAAATTAAACTATTTAGTTGAAAATGAACTTTTTTGTTAAAATTCAGTTTGGATTGAAAATTCAATCGTTTTGTAAGAAATTCTTTTTTTGTTGAAACTTCGTCCATTTCTCAAAAATCTCAAAATTTGGTAGAAAATTCGTCTTTTTGGATCAAAATTGATTTTTTTGTCGAAAATTAAACTTTTTTTATTCCTGAATTCCAGAAAATAAAAACAAAAATCTAACGACCAAATTTGGACAACCACCACTAAATGCTTCTATTGTATATTTTTTCTTTTAAAATTCAACATTTTATTATAAAATTCTTCTATGGGTTCTAAATTTAAGAATTTGGTATAGAAAATTCAACTAAGCTTCAGTTAAAAATGAACTAATTTTGTTAAAAATTAAATTCTTTTGTAGAAATTTAGTTGCTTTTATAAAGATTCAACTTTTTTGTTAAAAAATTGCCTGTTTGCGTTGAAAATTCAACTGTTTTATAGGAAATTCGTCTTTTTAGTTTGAAAATTTAATTTTTTTTCAAAAATTCTTCTTTTTGGCTTCAAAATTTAAGAATTTTGTATAGAAAATTCAACTAAGTATTTCGTTAAAAATCAATCTTTTTTTGTTAAAGATTCAATTATTTGGTTGAAAATTTGTCTTCTTGGTTTAAAAATTCAACTGTTATTTTAGAAAATTCGTCCTTCTCGTTTGAAAATTTAACCTTTTTTCAGAAAATTTTTCTTTTTTGCTTGAGAATTTAAGAATTTTCTAGAAAATTCAACTACGTATTTGCTTATAAATAAACCGTATAATAATTTGGTAAAAAATTCAACTATTTAGTTAAAAATGAACTTTTTTAAAAAAAATTCATTTTCGGATTTAAAATTCATTTGTTTTGTAAGAAATTCTTTTTTGATGAGACTTCGTCCTTTTGGTTGAAAATGAATTTTTTGTTTAACTAAAATTTGAATTCAAAATTCATCTATTTGGGTTGAAAATCGATTTTTTTTTAATCAAAAATTAATGTTTATCTGCAAAATCCCACAATTTTGGTAAAAAAATTCGTCTTTTTGGTTCAAAATTAATTTTTTCGTCGAAAATTAAACTTTTTTTATTCCCGAATTCCTGAAAATAAAAACAAAAATCTAACGACCAAATTTGGACAACCACCACTAAATGCTTCTATTGTATATTTTTTCTTTTAAAATTCAACATTTTATTATAAAATTCTTCTATGGGTTCTAAATTTAAGAATTTGGTATAGAAAATTCAACTAAGCTTCAGTTAAAAATGAACTAATTTTGTTAAAAATTAAATTCTTTTGTAGAAATTTAGTTGCTTTTATAAAGATTCAACTTTTTTGTTAAAAAATTGCCTGTTTGCGTTGAAAATTCAACTGTTTTATAGGAAATTCGTCTTTTTAGTTTGAAAATTTAATTTTTTTTCAAAAATTCTTCTTTTTGGCTTCAAAATTTAAGAATTTTGTATAGAAAATTCAACTAAGTATTTCGTTAAAAATCAATCTTTTTTTGTTAAAGATTCAATTATTTGGTTGAAAATTTGTCTTCTTGGTTTAAAAATTCAACTGTTATTTTAGAAAATTCGTCCTTCTCGTTTGAAAATTTAACCTTTTTTCAGAAAATTTTTCTTTTTTGCTTGAGAATTTAAGAATTTTCTAGAAAATTCAACTACGTATTTGCTTATAAATAAACCGTATAATAATTTGGTAAAAAATTCAACTATTTAGTTAAAAATGAACTTTTTTAAAAAAAATTCATTTTCGGATTTAAAATTCATTTGTTTTGTAAGAAATTCTTTTTTGATGAGACTTCGTCCTTTTGGTTGAAAATGAATTTTTTGTTTAACTAAAATTTGAATTCAAAATTCATCTATTTGGGTTAAAAATCGATTTTTTTTTTAATCAAAAATTAATGTTTATCTGAAAAATCCCACAATTTTGGTAAAAAGTTCGTCTTTTTGGTTCAAAATTAATTTTTTCGTCGAAAATTAAACTTTTTTTATTCCTGAATTCCTGAAAATAAAAACAAAAATCTAACGACCAAATTTGGACAACCACCACAAAATGTTTCCATTGCAACTTGAAAAAAGCAAAAACAGCTTTTCTAAAAAAGAAGAGAAAAAAAGATCCTCTTTTGAATAAAAATAAAAACGAGGATCGAAAAATGGGTTAAAAATTTGTTTGAAGATGCAACTTCTAATTTTAGTTTTTTCAGTATAAACTTGATAACTGGGTAATTGTCTCGAAAATTTTGAAATTGAGAAGAGAAGATACATTCGACCTGGGATTGTCACGATCAGGGACCATACATTACATTGAATGGCTTACGAATCTCGTTCCGGATCCAGCTTTCGCCACTCGAAGGGACTTTATGTTTACAGCATTGCGCTGTGGAAAACTTCCGTGCATCGAGGATCGAGGCAGATGTGTTTTTATATCTTTTAAGTTCATGTATTAACCGGAGAAAGTGGGAATATCTATATACTTATGTGTTAACTCAAGGTATATATTTAACCGGTCGTAGGTGGTCAAACTGTCATCCCAGCCATAAATTCTCATCCAGCCTTAAATTTTCTCAAAAAATTACATTTTATAGACTTTAAACAAACAAAAGGAAAAAGTTTTTTCAGTATTTTTTCTTTCTGTAAAAATATAATAATCAATCTTCTTTCTTTATATCAGTCTTTACACAATAATAGAGGAATGTATATATTTAAAAAAAATAAAATTAATGCATTTACCATATTGAATTGAATTTTAAACACACTGAATTCCTCGGATTTTAACTTAAAGTATATTGCAATAGTTGAATTTGTAGTTAGGAAATTTTTTTTTAACAAACAGTGAAATCGTGTGCCAAACAGATGAGTTTCAAATTAAAGTTATGAATCTTAAAAAATCATTAATTCTTAAGAAAATAGTTGAACTCTCAGAAAATGTAAAAATTGATATTGCAACCTGAACAAAATTAGAACTCTAAATCAATAAAGACGAATTATTTAGGCGAAAATAAAAGAATTTATCACGAAACAATCAAAATTTCAAAACGAGAATATGAATTTTTAACTAAAAAATTCATCTTCGACAAAACAGTTTAATTTTCAACCAAAGTGTTGAATTTTTTAGCCTAAAATACATTTCAGATAAAAAAATGTCATTGTTTAACCCAAAAATATGATTTTTTAAGAAAAAGTCCATTTTCATCCAAATACTTGAATTTTTAACCAAATAAAAAAACAACTTTCTACTAAAAACTGAAATTCGAAACAAAATTGTTTATTTTGCAAGAAATAGTTGAATTTTATATTAATTTACTCACAGAAGAACTGCATTTTCAATCCGAAATTATGAATTATCAAAGAAAAAATTCATTAACAAAAATAGTTAAATTTGCAACAAAAATATGCAGTTTAATGTAAAACGAAGATTCTAAAAAAATAGATTTTTAATAAAAAAATATATTCTTTAAACAACAAATTTTCAACCAAAAAGACAAATAGTAATTATAAATAAAATAAATTAATAAAATAATAAATAAATCAATAATAAATAAATATAAATAAAATAAAATAATAATTTTCAACACAATACTTGAAAATTGAAAATAATTTTATTAAACTGGAAATTTAACTATTTTGTTAAAAATTCAACTGATTAGTCGTAAAATAACTTTTTTGTTACAATTAAAATTTCCTGTAGAAAATTTGTATTTTCGGATCGAAAATTAAACAATTTGGTAGAAAATGTAAATTTTTGGTTGAAAATTGATGTATTATTTAAAAAATCCATCTTTTTTGGTAGAAAATAATTTTTTGGTAAAAATTACAAGCGCGGGGTTGAAAACTCGGCTTTTTTAAATTTTGAATTTTCAAAAAAAACTTAATTTTCAACCAAAAAGACGAATTTTCAACACAATACTTGAAAATTCACATTTTTGGGGCAAAAATTCATTTTTTCGGTAGAACATAAATTTTTTGGTTAAAAATGCAACTCTTTGGTTGAAAAAGAATTAATTTTAGTTGACGATTCAAGTATTTTGTTGAAAATTCGTATTTGTTGGTTAAATTCAATTGTTTTTTATATTTAAATTAAAATATTTTTTATTGAAATATCAACTCCTTGGTTGAAGGTTCTTGAAAGTTCATTTTTCTGCTTGAAGATTAATAATTTTTTTTATATAATAATATATATTTTAAACAAAAAACTTAATTTTCAACCAAATTGACGAATTTTCAACACAATACTTGGAAATTGAAAATAATTTTATTAAACTGAAAATTTAACTATTTTGTTACATATTCATATGATTAGTCGTAAAATGACTTTTTTGTTGAGAATTAAAATTTCCTGCAGAAAATTCATATTTTCGGATCGAACATTAAACAATTCAGTAAAAAAGGTAAAGATTTGGTTAAAAATTAATGTATTATTTAAAAAATTCATCTTTTTTTGGTAAAAAATGCAAGTACTTGGTTGAAAACTCGTCTTTTTTGAATTTTCAATTTTCAACAAAAAACTTAATTTTCAACCAAAAAGACGAATTTTCAACCAAATAGTTGAATCGTCTAACAAAACAGTTGAATTAAAAAAAAAAGAATTTCTTACAAAAGAACTGCATTTTCAATCCGAAAATATGACTTAACAAGGAAAAAATGTATTTAAAAAATAGTTAAATTTCCAACAAAAATATGTAGTCTAATAAAAAACGAATTTTCATAAAAAATAGATTTTTAATAAAAAAAAAATGTTTTAAACAAAAAACTTAATTTTCAACCAAAAAGACGAATTTTCATCACAATACTTGAAAATTCACATTTTTGGGGCGAAAATTCAAGTGTTTTCTCATAGAAAATTCATATTTTTGGCTCGAAAATTAAAGAATTTGTTAAACAATGTAACTCGTTAGTTGGACGTTGATGTATTTTGTCGAAAACTCATATTTTCGTTAGCAAATCAATTTTTTGGTTAAAAATGCACCTCTTTGGTTGAAAAAAATTCATTTTAGTTGAGGATTCAAGTATTTTGTTGAAAATTCGTATTTGTTGGTTCAATTCAATCGTTTTTTAAATTTTAATTAAAATATTTTTTATTGAAATATCAATTCTTTGATTGAAGGTTCTTAAAAGTTTATTTTTCTGGTTGAAGATTACTCATTTTAGTCAAAAATTTGTGTGTTTTTTTTGTTAAAAATTAAATTTTTCTGAAGAAAATTCGTATTTTCGGATCAAAAGTTAAACAATTTGGTACAAAATGTAAATATTTGGTTGAAAATTGATGTATTTTTTAATACATCTTTTTTTGTAGAAAATAAATTTTTGGTAAAAATTGCAAGTGCTTGGTTGACAACTCGTCATTTTTGGTTATATTAAAATGTTTGTTATTTTTTTAAAATTGGTGAAATACCTAACATTACTTTTTTCTAACTTATTTTTTTTTTTCTCAAAAGTATTTTTTATATACTATTTTCTTGAAAATGTAACTGATTGGTTGTAAATTAAGTTTTTTGTTGAAATTTAATATTCTCGACTTAAAAATTCAACTTCTAAAATTAGAAAATTCGTCTATTTGGCTTGGAAATTAAACAATTTGGTATAAAATTCAACTATTTTGTACAAAATGAAACTATTTGACAGAAAACTAATTTTTTATTTTAAAGTATTTCTTCTCGACAAAGGTTTAACTGCACTATTTTTGGTTAAAAATTAATCTTTTTTAGTTCAGAAATTCCACTCTTAACTTTTTAATTTTTTATAAAATTAAACCATTTGTTTCAAAATGCATGTATTTGGCTGAAAACTTGTCTTTCTGGTAGAAAATTGAAATAATTGATAAAAAATGCAACTGTTTTGTAGAGAATTAGTCTCTTTAGTTAGAAAATTTAACAATGGTATAAAAAATTTCTTTTCTTTTGATTAAAAATTAAATTGTTTAAATAAAAATGTAACTATTTGATTTTTGATTGAGAATTTATCTTTTTAGTTGAAGATTCTACTAAAAATGTATTTTTTTAATTCGCTTTTAGGTAAAAACAGTTTTTCTTTTTTAAAAATGCAACTGTAGGATTAAAAATTAATCTTTTTCAGTTGAAGATGTCAGTATTTTGTTGAACATTCATATTTTTTTGTAATATTTAACTGGTTTTTTATTTTTAAGGTAGATGTCGTGACAAAAAAGATATGAGAAGAAAATAGGTTTTCTATGATTTTAAGAATACAAATACTATAACTGATGTCATTTCAAACAAAAAACATTATTTCTTATGAAAAATATTAAAATTCACAAAAAGAAGATTCATTTTAACCACGTTTTTTGCAATTAAATTTTTTCTGACCGTCGCTTCTTACCAATTTTTTTTAATGATTGCATTTAAATAAACGAAGTCTTTTTTCAGCAAAAATGGTCTACAACTCTACCGTTTCTAGTTTTTAAAATAACTGAATAATCTTAACCAAAAAGAACAACTTTTCAACCAAAATGACTAAATCTTTAATAAACAAATTGTTTTGAAAACTTATTTCAAGTAGTTAACTTTAAAATATTTGATCCAGATCAAATAGTTCAATTTTCAAACCAAGCGGACGATTTTTCAACAACAAAATTGAAATTTTCACCAAAATGACTAAATCTTTATTAGAAGTTATTTATAAAACTAATTTTAAATAGTTAAATTTAAAATATTTAAATTTTTAACTAAACTTTTAAATTTTCGAAGAAAAAAATATGAATTTTAAAGAAAAAAGTTTATTTTCAAAAAGTAATTTTCTAAAAAACAATTGAATTTTCAACAAGAAAAGTGTGACGAATTTTTTACAAAGCATTTGAATTTTTCTCACAAAAATATTAGTTTTCAACTGTCTTATAAAAAAAATGGAAATTTACCCAATTTTTTTATTATTGATCTGTTTTGTTAAGATCTCATCTTTTTGGCTAAAAAATTCCAAATTTTGAATGGTCCCTAATTATCCATTTAGCGGGAAATTGTGAGTAAATAGTGTCTTTAGTGTGATTTTTTTTCGAAATAATAGCAGAATGGTGTCATCTGTCAAAAAAAAGTGTCAAATAGTGTGGTGAATCAGAGGCCTGAATATGGGAAAGAGTTTAATTTTCAACCGAAGTGTTGAATTTTTCAGCCGAAAATGCATTTTAGATAAAAAAAATTTAATTGTTTAACCCAAAAATATAATTTTTTTAGGAAAAAGTTCATTTTCATCCAAATACTTGAATTGCCGAAGTTTTAACCAAATGAAAAAAGAATTTTCCACTAAACCCTGGAATTTTAAAGAAAATAGTTTATTTTGAAAGAAATAGTTGAATTTTATACCAAATTTTAAAAAAATTTCCAATCCCAAAATGTGAATTTTCAACAAAAAAACTTAATTTTCAAAAAAGACGAATTTTCAACAAACTAATTGAATCGCTAAACAAAACAAATTAATTAAAAAAAAGCATTTCTTACAAAAGAACTACATATATCAATCCGAAAATATGAATGATCATAAAAAAGGTATTTAAAAAAATACTTAAATTTGCAACAAAAATAAGAAGTTATAAAAGGAATTTTCAAAAAAATAGATTTTTAATAAAAAAATATTTTTTTTAAACAAAAAAATTAATTTCCAACCAAAATGACGAATTTTCAACACAATACTTGAAAATTGAAAATAATTTTATTAAACTGAAAATTTAACTATTTTGTTAAAAAATCAACTGTTTCGTCGTAAATTACTTGTTTGTTGAGAATTAAAATTTTCTGCAGAAAATTCGTATTTTCAGATCGAAAATTAAACAATTTGGTACAAAATGTAAATTTTTGTTTGAAAATTGATGTTTTATATTTACAAATTTATCTTTTTTGGTAGAAAATAAATTTTTGATAAAAAACAACCTTGGTTGAAAACTCGTGTTTCTTGAATTTTGAATTTTCAACAAAAAACTTCATTTTCAACCAAAAAGACGAATTTTCACAAAAATAGTTGAATCGTCAAACAAAACAGTTGAATTAAAAAAAAATTATTACAAAAGAACTGCATTTTCAATCCGAGAATATGAATTATCAAAGAAAAAATGTATTTAAAAAAATAGTTAAATTTGCAACCAAAAAGACGAATTTTCAACACAATACAATAAAATTCAAGTGTTTTTTTTATAGGAAATTCGTATTTTTGGCTAGAAATTTAAATAACTTGTTAAAAAATTTAACTCGTTAGTTGGACGTTGAAGTATTTTGTTGAAAATTCGAATTTTCGGTAGCAAATCAATTTTTTGGTTAAAAATTCAACTCTTTGGTTGAAAAAGAATTCATTTTAGTTAAGGATTCAAGTATTTTGTTGAATATTCGTATTTGTTGGTTAAATTCAATTGTTTTTTAAATTTGAATTCAAATATTTTTTATTGAAATATCAACTCCTTGGTTACAGGTTCTTAAAAGTTCATTTTTCTGATTGAAGATTAATAATTTTAGGCAAAAATCCGTGTTTCTTTTGTTTAAAATTATTTTATTTAACTGAAAATTTAACTCTTTTGTTGAAATTCAACTGATTAGTCGTAAAATAACTTTTTTTGTTCAAAATTAAATTTTTCTGAAGAAAATTCGTATTTTCGTTTTTTATTTAGAATGACATTAGTAATCATATTTTGATTTTTTAAATCAGAGAAAAAGTATTTTTTCAGATATCTGACTTTTGGCACGACAACTACCTTAATGAATATCTTTTTTGGTTTAATATTAAAATATTACTGTTTTTTAAAAAAATGAAATTGTGACAAAATAGTGTCTTTAGTGTGATTTTTTCAAAATAATAGCAAAATAGTGACATCTGTCAAAAAAAAGTGTCAAATATTGTGGTGAATCAGAGGCCTGAATATGGGAATGAGTTTGTTTTTATATAGATTTTTCCATTCAAAGTTTATGTCTGTTTGAGTAGAAATCATTTGCAAATCATAGAGTGTTAAAAAAGAATATATCAGTAACTGCCAATTTCAATCAATAAATTATATAGTCTGGCATATTGAACGAATGGATGAACGTCTCATGATTTCTCCTGGTAGGAGTAAATTCTCCACTATAGGATGGAGAGTAAAAAGTTATTTTCTCCATGCAAGGGTGGGGGGCCTCATGCTTCGAGAAAACGAAGTAAGGAACATTGCAGATTTATTCATGAGCGTAACGGTAATAATAAAGATTTAATTTAATTTTTCCCGTCCGTTAATGAAATTCCGAATAATTTTCATTCAGGTATTCTAATTTGTAAATGAATATTGGATATAATTTTTAATGCCTTCGGTATTGGCGATTAATTAATGATTTATTATTCAAAAGTTATTACAAAACACTATTTTTAATCCCATGTTATGACAGTTTAATTATAATTACATGTGTTAATGACATAGTTAATTTAAAACTCACTTACGAATTAAAATTTATAATAAAATTGTATTTATAATTATTTTTTTAAAATGAATACACTTTGTTTTAAATTATTTTTGAAACTTTTCGAAATTTCTAAGTATCTCTCATACTCGAATTTTCTCATAAATTTTGAAATCTCGCTAAATTGCAAAATTCTACTCTAAAATCTGAATCAAACTTTGCGAAATCGTTTGCAATATTTTTTGAAATCTTATCAAATTTCAAATTTTTGTTTTGTTTTGAAAGACGAATTTTCAACAAAACGATTGAATTTTCATCGCAAATAGATTATATTTAAAAAAAGTTGTATTTTTTACCAAAAAAATTGAAATTTTTACCTAATTGTCTAATTGTCGATATTTCGAAAATATAAAAAAATTACTGTTCAATCGAAAAGAGTTGAATTTATCCAACCCAAAAATACGAATTTTCATCAAAATAGTACATTTTCTATAAAAATAGTTAAAGGTTAAACCAAAAAAAAAAAAACAATGATTTTCTACATAACAATTGAATTTTCAAGAAAAAAGTTTATTTTCAACATACAATATAAATTTTTTCACAAATAAAGTTCATTTTCCAATCAATAAGTTCAATTGTCAACCAAAATAATAGAATTTTCAATCTAAAAATATAAATTTGGAACAAAATAGTTTGAATTATAAACCAAATTAGTGTAATCTTTAATCAAAAAAACTAATTTTCTAACAACACAATTGTATTTTCAACACAAAAGTTCATTTTATAGATAAAATAGTTACATTTCAACCTAAAAGGACGATTTTTCAACTAAAATGACTTAATCTTTAATAAAAAATTGTTTTGAAAACTTATTTCAAGTAGTTAAATTTAAGCTATTTGAATTTTCAACCCAAAAATTAATTTCCAACGAAATTATTACATTTCCGAAGAAAAAATATGAATTTTAAACAAAAAATGTTTATTTTAAAACCAAATAGTTGAATCTTTAACTGGATAAAACAATTTTCTGCAAAAAAAATATATTTTTAACACAAAAGTTCATTGTCTGATCAAAAAGTTCATTTTTGAACCCAAAAGGACGATTTTTCAACAACAAAATTAAAATTTCCACCAAAATGGCTAAATCTTTATTAGAAAAATTATTTATAAAACTAATTTTAAATAGTTAAATTTAAAATATTTCAATTTTTAACCCAAGAATTTATTTACAACTAAACTTTTAAATTTTCGAAGAAAAAAATATGAATTTTAAAGAAAAAAGTTTATTTTCAAATCAAATAGTTAAATCTTTTACAGAAAAAAAATAATTTTCTAAAAAACAATTGAATTTTCAACAAGAAAAGTGTGACTAATTTTCTACAAAGGAGTTGAATTTTTTCCCCAAAAATATTAATTTCCAATAAAAAGTTGAATCATTTATCGAAAAAAAGTAATTTTTTACGGAACAATTGGGGTTTCAACAAAAAAGTAGATTTTTAACCAAATTATTAAATTTTTTAGAAAGAATATGATTTTTTCGGAAAAAAGTTAATTTAAAAAAAAACAGTTAATTTTTTTTACCGAAATAGCTGAATGTCTAACAAAAAATTAAATTTTCATCCAAACTAATTGAATATATAACTGAAAAATAATTATATATGTAACAAAACTATTGAATTTTCAGCAAAAAAGAAAACATTTCTTCAATTTTTGAAAAGAAAATGGGTATTTCACCAGCTAATTAATTAGCAAACTATTTTTTAAGCAATTTATACTTTCTGAAATAAGAGAGAACTCTGGAATTAAGAAGAATGATTTCTTCCGCTACAAATTATAGTCATAATCTTTTAATTTTTAATCAAAAACAATTCTAACAAAATATTTTAATATTAGAACAAAAAAGCAATATTTTCTGAAAAATAATTGTTTTTTTAAAAGAAAAATTTATTTTCAAACCAATAGTTGATTTTTGTACAAAGCAGTTGAATTTTCCTTCCAGAAATAATAATTTTCAACAAAAGAGTTCATTTTCAACCAAACTGTTAAATTTTCAGCCAAAAAAGAATTTTTTTTTAACGAAATAAATCAATTTTCTACGTAAGTATGTTCTAATTTCCAAAGCAAAAAGACGAATTTTAAATAAATAAGTTGAATGTTTAGGCGAAAAAAACAAAATTTCTAACAAATTGTACGAAATAAATTTATAATAATAAAATTGAATTTTCAACCAAAATAGTTTAATCATTTATCGAAAAAAAACTCTACAAACCATTTTATTTTACAACAAAAAATTTAATTTTTAAAGCAAATAGTTGAATTTTCGACCAAAATAGTTAAATTTTCCAGTTAAGATGAATTCTTAACAAAATACTTGAATTTTCAACAAAACTAATTAAATGTTTAACCGAAAAAAACAAATTTTCTTCAAAGCAATTGAGTTTTTAAAAAACGCGTATTATCAACCGAATAATTGAATTTTCTACCAAATTCTTTAATTTTCAAGCCGAAAAGATGAATTTTCTACAACATCGTTCAATTTTCAAGACAAAAAGTTAAAATCTTTATATTTTATCAGTATATTGTAATCCCTAAATGTACATCTAAGATTTTTATATTTAATAAAAAAAAATTGAATCAACCGAAGAATATGAATTTTTACAGAATAATTGAATTTTCTACCAAAATAGTTTAATGTTAGAACAAAAAAGTGAACTAAAGTGATAAATTTTCTACAAAGCAGTTAAATTTCCTGCCGAAAATATTAGTTTTCAAGAAAAAAGTTAATTTTCTACCAAATGATTACATTTTCATCTAAAAAGTATGAATTATTAATTAAAAAACTTTTCTTCAAACCAAATAAATAAATTTTCTACCAAAATATTTTTTAATTTCCAACGCAAAAAGACGAATTTTGAATAAAATAGTTTAATGTTTACCCAAAATAAAAATTGTACAAAATTCTACGAAACAAAATATATAATAATAAAATTAAATTTTCCAACAAGATAAGTAAATTTTTAACGAAATTGTTAAATTTTTGAAGAAAGAATATGTTTTTTCGGAAAAAGTTTATTTTTAAACCAAAAATTTGAGTTTTTCTACAAAAAAGAAAAGATTTCTTGAATTTTTGAAAAGAAAATTGATATTTCACCAGCTAATTAATAAGCAAACTATTCCTGAAGAAATTGATACTTTCTGAAACAAGAGAGAACTCTGGAATTAAGAATAATTATTTCTTCAGCTACAAAGTATAGTCATAATCTTGTAATCCTTGAATGCACATCTAAGTGCCTATAATACTGTTTATATGCTCGTGTCGTTACTCGCCGATTCTCGCTTTCTCTGACACAGTCGACTGTGGAGAAAGATAATATTTTTAACAACTAGTTCTCACACCCACGACCCTGAAAGCTTACTATTTTCTTTATATTCACTGCTCTTAATTCGCTTCATCATTCAACACGAGAAGATACGAGTTTCATATGTGAATTTTGAAAGTCATGAGAAGAAATATTTTAGATGACAACAATAATTGTATTTTTTATTTCTCCTGGGATTTTGAATTTTTAACCAAAATAGTTGAATGTGTCACCGGAAAAACGAATTATCCACAAAACAATTGAAATTTCTATCAAATTGTTACATTTTTTGAAAAAAAAAAATTTTCAAGAAAATAGTTTAATTTCAACAAAATAGTTGAATTTTCCACCACAAAAAACTAATTTTCTACAAAATAATTGCATTTTAAACAACAAAGTTCATTTTTTAAAAAATACTTAAATTTCCTACCAGATTATTAAATTGCCAAGCCAAAAAGACGAGTTTTCTGAAAAGCAGTTAAATTTTTAGAACGAAGACGAATTTTCAACAAAATAGTTTAATTTTCTGCTAAATATTGAATTTTAATGTAAAAAAATGAGTTTTTTACAATACAATTGCAGTGCAACTAGAAAATATGAATTTTTAAAAAAAAAGTTATTTTTCAAGCAAATTGTCAAATGAAAAAAAATTGAGTTTTTACTCGAAAAAATAATAAGTTTCTAGAAAACAATTACATTTTCAACAAAGAAGTTCATTTTCAACGAAATAATCGAATTTTCTATCAAATTTTTCAATTGTCAAGCCAACAAGACGGACTTTCTGCCAAACTGTTAAATTTTTTAAGTCAAAAAAATGAATTTTCTTCAATTAAATTGAATTTCAACTGTAAATATGTATTTTTAAGAAAAAAGTCAACTTTCAAGAAATTTGTTAATTTTTTGGACCAAAAACCTGAATTTTCAAGAAAAAAGTTAATTTTCAAACCAAAAAAAAAAAAATAATATTGAAAAAAATCATTTAATATTTAACAAAATAGTTTAGTTTGCACCCGAAAAAAATAAGTTTCTGAAAAACTTTCTTTTTTAACAAAAAAAGTTAATTTTCATACAAGAATAAATAATTTTTGAAAAAAATAATTTAATATTTAACAAAATAGTTAAGTTTTCAACCGAAAAAAATAACTTTCTAAAAAAATTACTTTTTCAAAAAAAAAGTTAAATTTCAACCAAATAAATGAATTTTCTAACTATTTGTTAAATTTTAGAGCCAAAAAGATAAATTTTCGGCAAGAATGCGCATTTTTAGTCCAAAAAGACGAATTTTCAACAAAATATTTGTATTTGAAACAACAAAAAAATCATTTTCAACCAAATAATTGAATTTTCTATCAAATTATTAATTTTTCAAGCCAAAAAGACGATTTTTCTGAAAAGCAGTTGAATTTTTAGACCAAAGATACATTTTTAGCAAAATAGTTTAATTTACAGCCAAATTGTTGAATTTTAAACTGAAAAAAAACATTTTTCTACAAAACAATTGCAGTTCAACTGGAAAATATGTGTTTTTGAGAAAATTTTTAAATTTTTGGACAAAAAAACTTAAATTTTCAAGAAAAAAGTTAATTTTCAAACAACAAACAGTAATGTTGAAAAAAATAATTGAATATTTAACAAAATAGTTGAATTTTTATCCGAAAAAAATAGGTTTCTAGAAAATAATTATATTTTCAACAATGTTTTTTCAGCCAAATAATTGAATTTTCTATCTGTTGAATTTTTCTACAGTACAATTGCAATTTAATTCGAAAAAATAAATTTTCAAAAAAAAGTTCTTTTTCAACCAAATTGTTAAATTTTTGGACAAAGAACATGAATTTTCAACAAAAAAAAAGTTAATTTTCAAAAAAAAAAAAAGATTGTTGAAGAAAATAATTTAATATTTAATAAAATGCATAGCTTAGTTATCAACCGAAAAAATAAGTTTCTAAAAAAATTGCTTTATCAACAAAAAAAGTTATTTCAACCAAATAAATTAATTTTCTATCCATATGTTAAATTTTCCAGCCAAAAAAATAAATTTTCGGCAAGAATGCGAATTTTTAGTCCAAGAAGACGAATTTTCAACAAAATAGTTGCAGTTACATCAAAAAAATTCATTTTCAACCAAATAAATGAATTTACTATCAAATTAATAAATTGTCAAACCAAGAAGACGAATTTTCTGAAAATCAGTTAAATTTTTAGACCAAAGATAAATTTTCAACCAAATAGTTTAATTTTCCGTCAAACTGTTGAATTTTAAAGTGAAAAAAAACGATTTTTCTAAAAAACAATTGCATTTCAACTGGAAATTATGTGTTTTTGAGAAAATTGTTAAATTTTTGGACAACAAACCTAAATTTTCAAGAAAAAAGTTAATTTTCAAACAACAAAAAATAATTGAATATTTAACAAAATAGTTGAATTTTTACCCGAAAAAAATAAGTTTCTAGAAAACAATTAGATTTTCAAGAAAAAAGTTCTTTTTCAACCAAATTGTTAAATTTCTGGACACAGCACATGAATTTTCAAGAAAAAAGTTAATTTTCAAAAAAAAAAAAAAGAATGTTAAAGAAAATATGGATATTTAATAAAATAGTCCAGTTTCCAACCGAAAAAAATCACTTTCTACAATAAATTTATTTTTTAACAAAAAAGTTAATTTTTAAACAAATAAATGAATTTTCTACCCAATTGTTAAATTGTGAAGCCAAAAAGAAGAATTTTCTGCAAAAAAGCGCATTTTTAGTCAAGAAAGTCGAATTTTCAAATAAATAGTTTAATTTTTAACTGATAGAAATAAGTTCCTAGAAAATAATTACATTTTCAAAAAAGAAGTTGACTTTTGACCAAATACCTGAATTTTCTATCAAACTTGTAAATTATCAAGTCAAAAAGGCGGATTTTTTGGCAAACTTTTGAATCTTGAAATAAAAAGAATGAATTTTTTACAATGAAATTGAAATTCAACTGGAAATAATGCATTTTTATTAAAAATGTACTTATTCAACCAAATTGTTAAACTTTCGGACGCAGAACATGAAATTTCACGAAAAAAGTTAATTTGCAAACCCCAAAAAAAAAGTGTTTCGAAGAAAATAATTGAATATTTAACAAAAAAGTTTAGTTTTCAACCGAAAAAAATCACTTTCTCGAAAAATTTATGTTCAACCGAAAAGTTAATTTTCAAACAAATAAATGAATTTTTCACTTAATTGTTAAATTGCGAAGCTAAAAGACGAATATTCTGCAAAAAAAAATAAGCATTTTTTATCAAAAATACGAATTTTCAACAAAATAGATTAATTTTCTGAGAAACTGTTGAATTCTGCAGTCAAAAAAATGAGTTTTCTATGAAACGATTAAATTTTCAACGAAAAAGTTAATCATTATCCAAACAGTTATATTTCCTACAACATTTTTAAATTTTCAAGCCAAAAATACTGATTTTTTCCAAAAAAGTTGAATTTTGCGCCAAAAAGGAAATTTTCTACAAAAAAGAGCTGTCAACCAAAAAGTTTAACCAAGTAGTTACATTTCTAACCAAAGAGATGAATTTCGAATCGAAATCTTGAACAATTGATTTTTTAACAAAGTAGTTCAACTCTCAATTTTAAAGAAAAGCAATTGAATTCAACCGAAAAAGAATTTTTTTACAAATCAATTACATTTTTAACAAAATAGTTCCATTTTCCATAAAATAGTTAAACTTTCAACCATAATAGTTTAATTTTCGACCGAAAAAGTGAATTTTTTTTTATTTATTTAAACCAAATAGTTCAATTTATAATTTAAAAAATGAATTTCCTACAAAACAATTGAATTTTCGACCCAAAAAGACGAATTTTCAAGCACCAAAATAAATGCTATCCACAACAGTTAATTTTTTTTTAAACTTTAATTGTTAACCTAATAATTTAATTTTCAAAACAAAAAAAAAGAACTTTCAACAAAATAGTTCAGTTTTCAATCCAAACACTTGAAGGTTTAAACGAAAAAAACTAATTTTCGACAAAACAAATAAATTTTCGAACATAATAATTAGATTTTTTCAGGTATTTCCAAGACAGTAGTAACTCTACATTATATATATAAAATTAATCATTTTTATTCGCGTGATTTTACAAACTTATATCCCTACGTGTATATTTACAAGTAACTTTTAAGTAAAAAATTAATAATTAAATAAAAGATGCATGCATAGTGAAACTCATATATAAAAATTATAGAAAACTAGTCGTAATAGTAATTAAAGCTATGGTTTAAAATTGCAGACTTTCAAGCACGAAGAACTACACAAAAACAAATTAAAACTTAAATACTTGAAAATTAGAAGATGATAAAAACTGATCAATTTCATTTGTTGAAATTGAAACTTAAAAAAAGATGATGATTAATAATAAACATACGATCTGTTGAATGTTCTTTGGCCTCCATTCCATGCGTAATTTTTATTCACATTCTTTTTTCTCTCATTTTTTCCATTTGACATACTTTTGCTGAATTTTCTTTGGTTTCCAACTGCAAAGAAGAAAAGATAAAAAATTATGCAAGTGAGAAACCAAAAAAAGAAGAAAAAGGTATTAAATCAACTCACAATTTGTTCTGTTTGAGTATCCTGAATTATTGTAATTCCGCTTTTTATACCCAGGGAAATAATTCTGATTTTGTTCACGATTTTTAAACACAGGAAAATAGTCCGGATTCTGTTCAGAATTGAAGGGTTGTAGGTAGCCATAGTTAATAAAATTGTTCACTGCGTGGAAGTACTTGAAAATTGGAAAGAAACAAAAATTAATCAACTTTAGAACCTATTTTTAAATTATATTGATTAGTTCATTATTTACCTCCCATCCCAAGTTATAAAAGAATTGTAGAGTGCGTAGTTCTGAAAATAAAAAAGATAACGTAATAAAGGTGGTGGCAAAAATCATAAAAGCAAAATTTAAAAGAAATAAAGTCCTCGAATTCATTTCAGAGATAAAAAATAGTATAGGGTCACAAATTAAAAAAAAAATAGGTTGGCCATTTTGATGGAAGAAAAAAATTCCCGGTAATTTCCCGGTTCACAAATACTTTCGTGGTCAATGAAATTAAAAAAATGGAAATCTAAAGCCAAGAAATTTTACATCTGCAGTAATAAAAAAGGAGCTGGAACAATTTAAAATAAGAGCATTTATTCTACCAAATTAAGAATATAAATTTTTATAAATTATAGAGTTCAAAGATTCAGATTAAGTTTCAAAAATATAAATCCACTTTATCATTTTCAATGTTCTAAATTGAAGAATCACTTAATGCATTTAAAAAAATTCAAAATTATATCATTTTAGACATTTTACGGCAGAAACATTAAAAATAGAACGATTAATTTTAAAAAAATAAATTGAACACTTTTTAAATAAAAAGTTATTCTTATTTTAAATAGTTTAAAAATCCATCAAATGCTTCAAAATTTTATTTCAAAATCTTAAAAACATTTACATGTTGTTTGACATGTTTTCAAATTTTTAATTAATTTAACGTTTTTTTCAGAAGTTTTAAACATGTTTTAAAATGATTCAAATTTTTCCACGAATTTTTCCTTCTAAATTTTTTTTAAATCCTGCAAAATTTAAAAATTTTCTTAAAATTCTCCAAATTAATTTTTAATAATTTTTTAAATCTTTCTAAATCTTTTAAAATATTTTCTTCAAATTAATTTTACGAAATAAAAAATCATTTTTAATTTTTCTAGAATTTTTTTTTATTTTTTTGAAGCCTATTGAAATTCTTAAAAAGCTTTTAAATTTTTTGTTTTACATCTGCCAAAATCTACATTTTGTTTTAAATTAGGCCGTCGATCATTTGCGACGAAATTTTTGTATGAATAGCTGGATTTTGTAATAATTATTTTGAATTTTTTGAAAACTTCTAAATATTTCTTCAACTTAGTCGAATTTTTTCTGCAAATAGAAGGTGCTTAATTGTTATTTATAGATTAAAATTCAATAATGTCCCTTAAAATTAAATTTTTTTGTTAATAGAACAATTAAAATTGTAACATTCAATCTTTATTTTAACATTTAATTTATAATTACTCATTTTAAATGAAAAATCAGTTATTTCTAAATATTATTTAATATTTCTTTTTCTTAATTGAATAGTTGCAAATTTTAAACTTAAAATTTAAATTTAGGACTGCATTTTAAAATTCTTTCAACTAAAATGTAAGCTTAAAATTAATTAGCTTAAAATTAAAATTAATATTTTTATGTAGAAAGGAGAACTACGTTCTTTAAAATTCATTATTTCGGTGCAAATCTCATAATTTTAGTTGAAAATTCGAATTTTTTAGTCTTAAAAATTAATTTTTTACAGAAAATTTAAATATGTTGTTGAAAATTCGACTGTTTTGTAGACAGTTTGTCTTACTGGCTTGACAATTAAACAATTTGGTAGAAAATTGAATTATTCGGTAGAAAATTAGACTGTTAAAAAAATCGTCTTTTTGGCTTGAAATTCAGAAATTTAGTATAAAATTAAAATCCTTTATTTTTTTAAATTGAAAATTAGTTTTCAGTGAAAACTTATCTATTAAAAATCAAAAGAATACGAACTGAAAATTAAAGATTAAAAACGTTAATTAATTATTGTTCAAACTATTTAGTTAAAAATGTATGTAATT
>JAAAKG020012704.1:0-20882 GCA_010014905.2 Druon quercuslanigerum | reverse complement strand
ACTTTTTCACCTGCGTGTGTGAGCGCGCATATTCTGAAAAGCTCTTGCAAGAGATTCGTATACAGCGCCAAGTATATAGCTGACCAATACGGAATCGGGTCCACGCATTTCTGCATTACATTTTTCGAGTTGGTGCAAGATATTTCGATATTCGATACGTATGATCCTTTTAGAATAGGACAAGAACAGTTTTCAATTGTACGGTTTTTTCCTTTTATGACAAATTCTATAAACAAATATCATGTTTCATGTATTTTAAGATATTGAAAACAGAGCACTTGAATAAATATGTGTGTAGTAGGAGGAAGAAAATGTTATTATTGTTATTATTGAAAAATAATAGAATAATAGACTTTAGACCTGTCCTATAGAAAAGATATGTTGATATCAAAGCAATTGTTCCTTCTAATAAAATTGATATTTTTGTAAATGTTTTTAATAGTATAAAGGATTGCATTAAATTTTCTCATGAAGTTGAACTAAATAATGCTATAAACTACCTTGATTTACAAATAATTAAAGTTCCAAATGATGATTTACTAACAAATTGGTTTATAAACCGTCTTGGTCTGGGCGATATCTTAATTTTAATTCATAAAATTTATTTTGTCGTAAAGTCGGTTTAATAAAAGGTTGAGTAAAAAGATGTGTCAAATTAAGTGACATTCAATTTAGTATTGAAAATTAAAATCAACTAAAAACAACATTATTATATAACAACTTTCCTCTTCCTTTGATTAATGATATTATTAAAGAACGCATTCATGAAATTTATAACAGCACTAATAAGAAGAACAAATGGATTAATGCTCAGAATAAATTTGATTTAAAAGTTACTTTACCATATATATACAAGGTCTCTCTGAGCGGATACAAAGTTGATAAAAAAATTTCATATAAACGTTTATTTAAAGAACACCAATAATTTAGATGAATATTTATTTAAGAAAAAAGGCAGGGATTGAAAATTTGTCTGGTGTAATTTATATGATAAAATGCAAATCTTATAACAAAGGTTACACAGGTGAAACTGTGGGAGAAGATTAAAGATTAGAATTGCTGAACACAGAAGAGACTGCGAAGTTGGGAATTTAAATACAGGTTTGTCACAGCCCTCTTGGAAGTTTAATAATTATTTTGATTTTGATTTTAGTAATATTAACGTATTAGCATCTGAAAAAACTCTTATCAAATATGTATTATTAAATCTATATTCATAAACAAATTTCGCAATATTTCTTTCAATTTACAAACTGAAATTTTAAATATTAATGAAATTTATCAAAGCATAATTAATTAATGTCATCTTTGTTAGTTAGATAAACATTTTCTTTTATACTAAAAACTGTTCTTCAAATTTCAAATTTTTAAATTTAATTCAGATTCGCGCTTCCTCATCAGCCGATTTATGAAAATACGAGCATTCAATGAAGAATTCTCATGACGACCGTCGACTAACTTATCCGAAATCCTAAAGTCGAATTTTAATTTTTCAATAACATATGCCATTAGGAAATTTTATAAGGCATATTGTTATTCCTATAAATAAATGTGATAACTTTATTAGTTTTCGAAATAATCAAAAAAATGTTACTTTTTTCTGCAACCGCAAAATACGAATTTTTTGTGTTTAACTCACCATAAGTTCTACATTAAATATGTCCCGTACGCGTGCTAGCTCGTCCTGCAATATCAACGTCTGTATAACAGCGGACGATTGGAAGGTCAAGCCGGGCACCAAATTAATAATAAAGACATTATAATTTACATTTGTTTATTATTTTTTATGAACAAATTATAAAAATTACAATTTACATAATATTATATAATAACTTGTACGATTTCTTAATAAATAATTTAATCATTTTCATCACTGTCTTCAGTGTTGTCTTCGGCAGAATTATTTTAAGTAAATTGCAAAAAATAATTTTCAAAGAATTCTTTTTCAGGGGTGCTTAGAAAATTAAAAAGATTTTTAACATCTTTTATAAAAGCAGATTTTAGTCCAATTCGAGGTGGACAACTTCCAATCGGCCGCGGTTATACAGACGTTGGTATTGCAAGACGAGCTAGCACGCGTACGGGACAGCACTGAGATATTAAATTAATTGTGACTTTGAAACTATAAAACATAATTGCCTGATATTTTCTAAAAAAACTTCCTTGAATCCTAACAAAATTTTAGCTGACTGTTAATTTTAATTTTCTGAAAATTCATTCGACTCTCGAAGCGTTTGAAACTTTCAATATCTAATTTACGCCATGAGAAGAATAAAAATCGTTTTAAATTTTTAGTGACAATTAATTTAAATTCTATAAATAGCGTCAGTTTCGTTATATGATGGTGCATACTTTTTTAAAATTTTGATTACAAAATTCCTATTAATGTAGAACTTTTGCGGAGTTGAACCCAAAAATTGGTATTTTGCGATTGCAGAAAAAAGTAACATTTTCTTGATTATTTCGAAAAATAATGAAGTTATCACATTTACTTATGAGACTAAAAATATGCGCAATAAATTTTTCTATTGAAATATGTTAATAAAAAATAAAAAATTGCCCTGAAAAAAAATATGACCCAGGGGCCAACTAAAACGACGGCGTTTCGGGCGTGACCCCTTTTGATCGCCAGCGGTTCAATTATAACTTTTGGTTCATTAGCTCGTGATAAATAATTTTAATAGTCCTTTTTTTAATTAAAAATTTGTCTTTCTTATTTAAAAATGAACTTTTTGTTAAAATTCATCTCTTTGTCGGGAATTAAACTGCTTTGAATAGGGAATTCGACCTTTTGCATTAAAAATTTAAATTATTTGATAAAAAAATCATATTTATGATTAAAACCTTAACCTTTTGATAAAATTAATTTTTTTCGTAAAAAATTACAATTTTATAATAGAAAATTCGTCCTTTTGGACTGAGAAACTGAACTTCTTTGGTCAAAAAGTCATAATTCTGATTAAAGAAAAGGAACTTTTTGATCAAATTAATCTTTTTCATCAGAAATTAAACTTTTTTAAATAGGAAATTCGTCTTTATGGATTGAAAATTTATCTTCTTTTGCCAGAAAGTCATATTTTTTATTAAAAATGAACTTTCTTCTTAAAAAATTAAACTGTCTTTGAAAAAAATTCGTCTGTTTGGCGTGAAAACTCATCTTTGCGAGTTAAAAGTTCAACTATTTTGTTAAATAAGTCATCTTTTTTCGTACAAAATTCGTCATTTTGCATTGAAAATTCATCTCCTTTGGTAAAAAAAGCATCTTTCCTATTTAATAATGACATTTGTTGTCAAAAATTAATCTTTGCGTGTTGAAACTTATACTATTTTGTTTTTAAAAATTATCGTTTTCATTGAGAGTTAACTTTTTTTAAAAAATCATATTTTTGATTGAAAATTCATATTACTTATTCATAAATTATTTTTTTGTTTGAAAATTCTACTGTCTTTTTAGCTTTAAAGTTCTATTTGATTGAAAGTTGAACTACTGTGTTTAAAATTGAAAAATGGTAAAAGATACATAAATTTACTTAAAAAATCATTTCTCTGGTTGAAAATTTAACTACTTTGTGAAAAAATGTTTCTATTTTTTTTGGCTGAAAATTTAGTTTTTAGCAGAAAATTAAACAATTATTGAAGATGCTAATTTTTCATTAAAAATGTAGCTGTACCATTTTTGGTGAAATATTTATCTTTTTTATTTGAAAATTTAACTGTTTAGCTGAAAATGTTTTTTAGTTGACAATTTTTTTAATAAAAAGTAATTTTGTAATGAAAATTAATTATTTTTTAAAAGGTTAAATTTTTTAGCTAAAAATTTAATGATTAAATTTTTTTATTGTTTTATCGTTTTTAGTTAAAGAATCAACTATTTGCGTTAAAAATTCGTTTTTTTTCATTTAGAATTCATCTTTTTTGTTAGTTAATTAAAATGCTTGCTTGAAAATTCACCCTCTTTCTACAAAATTAATTTTTGTTTGAAAATTTGTTTGAAAGTTGAACCACTTAAAAAAAGGCTCATTTTCGGTTGGAGATGCATAATTTTATATTTAAAATTAACATTTTTTGTTGCAAATTTTAACTAATTCGTTCAAAATTATATATATTTTTTTATTTGTTTGCTTGAAAAATTCGTCTTTCTGTTTCAAATTTTAACTACTTCGTTAAAAAATCTTTCTATTTTTTTGGCTGAAAATTTAGTTTTTAGCAGAAAATTAAACTATTATTGAAGATGCATCATTTAAGTTGAGAATTTACCTATCTGCTCTTTGATTGAAAATTTATCTAGTTGAAAAATAATTTTTTTTCTTTAAATTTAATTTTTTTAATTAAAAATGTAGCTGTATCATTTTTGGTGAAAAATTTATATTTTTAATTTGAAAATTTAACTTTTTTTGACTGAAAATTAATTATGTTTTAAAAGGTTGAATTCTTTAGCTGAAAATTCAACTATTAGATTTTTTATTGTTTAATCTTTTTTAGTTAAAATTCAACTATTTGGTCAAAAATTCGTGTATTTCATTAAAAATTTATCTTATTTGTTAGATAATCAGAATGTTTTTTTAAGATTCGCCTTCTTCCTAAAAAATGTTTTTTTTTTTGTTGAAAGTTCATTTTTTTACTGAAAACTTCCCGATTAATTTTTTTATATTTTATTTATCTTCTGATTTGAAAATTTAACTATTTAGTTGAAAGTTAAACCACTTAAAAAAAGGTTCAATTTGGATTGGAGATGCATAACTCTGGTTGCAAAATTAATATTTTTAGTTAAAAATTTTAACTATTTGGTTCAAAATTATTTTTTTTTTTTTATTTATTTGCTTGACTAAAAATTCAACAATTCAAAATTTTTTGTAAATTTATCTTTTGTGGTGAAAAACTTAACTATTTGGTGGAAAACTCACGTATTTTGTTTACAATTTATGCTTTTTTTAGTTAATTAACATTCTTGCTTGGAAATTCATCTTTACGATTGAAAATCTAACTATTTTGTTAAAAATTCGTTATTTTGCAATTAACTACTTTTTTCCTTTAAAACTTTACACGTCGTGTAAAGTTTACGTTTTTTAAAAATAAATAAGAGTTATAATGACAGCTCTGATTTGTTTTTAATTTTCTGTGACCGTAAGAAATAAAAAACAAAGTATACAACATTCTTATACATTGTCAGTCAAAGATTGGTTGATTTTGTTTTCAAAAATCTTTATATCATATCTTATAATATACAATAAAAATCGAATAGTTAAGATTTCAGTTTCAAAAAAAAAAATGAATTTTCGACCAAAAATATCAAAAATCAATTAAAACGAACCTGAATATCATAGATTTATTCTAACAGTTCCCGAAATAGTTTCGTATCTAAGGCGAAAAAAATCGCAAATTCGCGACGCCGAACACGTGTGTGTGCACGAGATTTTAGTTTAGTAGCGAGGGAGGCTGTAGAATGACATGGGGGAGGGGAAGATGGTTGGAGGGAAGGTTGGCGGTTGGCGCGCGACGCCGGTGCACCGAACACGCGCGCCAAACGGAATCCGCGCGGCTTCCCGGTCGGTTCGTATCGTGTGATGTGCAGCGTGGAGCAGTCAAGGTTGACAGCGGCGAACTGTTGACGAACTGCTTTCTGTCAAAATTTCGAAAAAAAAACAAATAATTTCGCCTACCATTCCGAAATAAAGATTGACAACGATTTCCATGAACTAACCTCCAAATACGGTTTTTGCAAATCTCTAATTTGACGTGTTTAAACATGTTTTTCCGGGAAGATTCTTTTTAACGGTCGTGAGTTCGGTTTTTTTTCGGTGTTGTGAATTCATTGTTAGTGATTGATAAGTTGTGACGTGAGTGGTGGAATAATAATCGTTTAGTTCAAAAGTGTGTGTTTGAAATTTGGAAAAGGATTGGAGATTTAAAATTAAAGAGACGGATTTAATTTACTGATGATGATTTTTGGATTTCCCGGAGTTTGATGTCGAAGCCCTGCTAATCGGTAAGCCATTAATTGATTATTTTTTTCGATAACATTTTTTAATATTTAATGTGTTTTCATCTTAATTGAGAATTGTTGAATAAGATATCGTCAGGGAACACAATACAAGTTTTTATAATTTTTATTGACACTTCTCATTGTGCAGTAAAATCTAAGAAATACGTGTGCAGGATTCAAAAGATGTGAGTTAATTTAAGGCTGTTAGTAAAAAATTTTGCCAAAAGTGAAGTTAACCTCAAATTTTGTCTCACGATTTTTGACAAATTTGTATCCTGCACATGTATTTCGTTGATTCGATTCATTTGATTTATTGTCACGACAATTAAAATCATAAAAAACTGTGTTTATTTTTCCGTCAGCATTAAATTTTTAATGTTTAATAATTTAATTTAAAATACAAAATTGGAACTCTGCAAATTTAAAAACCCTACTTTGAATCATTCAAGTATAAAAAAATCAACTGATTTTAATCATTTATTTTTTTTCGGAATATTTACCATAAACATTTAGAGAATCTTAATTAAAATTTACTCGAAATACATTCGAAATTTTTCACCTTCGAATTTGGATGCATATCGTCTCAAAATTTATTCGAATATAGAAAAAATTAATTAACTAAAAAAATATATTTAGAGGTTCCACAAGACCCATGATGTTATAACAAGTATTTTCCATGCGAAAAAAATACAATTTTTTAAATAATTTTGTTCAGAAACTTCAATATTATGTAAATCATTTATTCATTTTTTTTATTTATCATTTATTATGTGAATCGCCATAAGTGAAAAATTGGGTTTGCGAATTTTTGGCGCTAATTATTATTTTTTGGTGCTTTTTCAAATACAAATTTGTTTCTAGTACATTGAATGCTACTTTCTATCTATGATTATATATTTACCTAAATTTTTTAAGCAATTCATTAATGTTTACACTCATTTTCGCTTAGAATAGTTAGAAATTCGCAGTTTTTCGCATTTTTAAAACTTATTGTCAACTTTTCAGTTATAGTTTTAGTTTTTTTTCCAAAATTTTCCACATTTTTATTAGTGTGATATAATAATAGTTGAAGTTATCAAACAATTGTTTAAACAATTTATTTTTATTTTCAATATTATTCTCTTTGAATAATGCTCCAAATTTGTTTTTTTTTTCTTCTAAATATTATTCTAATAATTTAAAAAAAATCAAGTGAACATAATTGTTTAAATAATTTATTGTAGTTTATAACTATCGTCTCGTAGAATAATGCTAGGAGGGCGCGGTTTTTTCAGAATTTTTAAACTGATTTTCAACTTTTCAGTTATATCCAGGTATAATAATCAATTGAATTAAACAAATAACAATTTATACAGTTTATTATTATTTATATCAAAATTCTCGTAGAATAATGCTAGAAAGTGCCCGTTTTTTAAATTTTCCACTTTTGGACCTTTTTTCACTTAGAGTGATATAATAATTAATTCCTGTTAACAAAAATAATTGTTTAAAGCAATTTATTATTATTTTTCATGATATTCTCTTTAAATTATGCTTAAAAAGTTGTGGGTTTTTTTCTCAAATATTCTACTTTTGGTCCACTTTTCACTTATAGAGAGTTAATAAATAATGCAATTTATCAAACATAATTGTTTAAACAAATTATTATTGTTTATAAATATTTTCTCCTATAGTATTGCTAGATAGTTTGTGTTGTTTTTTCTGAAAATTTTAACATTTTGCCGGCTTTTTCCTCAGAGAAGTAATATTAACTGCAAGTTAACAAACAATTGTTTAAACAAATTATTATTCTTTACGACTACCTTCTCTTCGATAATTGCTAGAAAGTTGCCGTTTTTTTTTAATATTTTAATATTTCTTTGGTGTCTTAGTTATTAACAAATAATAAATAAACATTGGAGAGAATCGGTTTTTTTAAAACGATTTCTTCCGTTTTTGTGAAAATGTTTTTCTGAAATAAAACAGATATTTGAACAAAAATTTGAACAATACTAAATGGCTTTAAACAATTATTTCGGTTAATTTGAATTTATTATTATCTCACTAAGTAAAACCCCAGAATTATCTAGAATTATTATACAAGAACAATAATAATAAATAATGAACAATAATGATGTATGTGTAAACAATTATGTTTATTAAATTTCGTTAGCTATATTACTTCACTTTAAGTGAAAAGTTGATAAAGAGTAAACAATTTCAGAAAAAATGCAACTTTCTCACATGAGTGAAAGATAATATTATTTAAAAAAATGATAAATTATTTAAACAATTATATTTTTTAAGTTAAATTGATTACTACCCCTCTCTAATTTAAAATTAGACCAGAAGTGAAATCTTTATCTTTCTAGCATTGCTCTAAAAGAATATTATTGTGAATAATAATAAATTATTTAAACAATTATTTCAGTTATATTTAATAAGTTTAAAGATTTACAATTGAAAATTCTTTTATTTTTAAGATTTTTAGTTAATGATACTTCAATCTTAAAGACGCGTAAATAAAATTTTTTCAATTTTCATGATTTTAAAAATCAAAAGTCAAGATCGTGTCAAATTGTAATTCCTCAAAATTAAAAAAATTAAAAAATGTAAATCATAAAAATTGTAGAATTTTGAATTGTAAAACTTGAACTCTAGTTTTTAAATTAAATTGATTGATGAATTAATAGTTTAATTAATTTAATTAAAATAATTTTTTAATTCAAAAAAGTTCGATTTGGTACCAATCACGAAAGTGGAATTATATTTTTAGTTAATTAATTAAACTGTTGTCTGATGAGGATGTTTCTTTTCTCAAAGCTCCAACAGGTCCTTGTTTATTTTGGACTTTTGTGCTTCTGAAGTTTCCATTTACAAAGAGCGCCTTTCTTCTCTTGAATCTAAAGTTCGAAAAAACTTTATTATCGTAACAAAATGAAGAAATTGACTATCTGCAATTTGAAATTCATTCGTATCTTTAATTTTAATTCCAATTTATAAAGTTAAATTACAGTTAATAATTTTAATTTTTTTATTTCAGTTTTAAATTATTATTATTATTACATTCGAATCTTTAATTTTAATTCTAATTTATATAGTTAAATTACAGTTAATAATTTTAATTTTTTATTATAGTTTTAAATTAATAATTCAATAAACATCTTAATATTAATTAATATAAGTAATATAATATGAGTTTAAGCAATTAAAGAATAAAGGCTTTTGAAACTAAAATTTTTTCATACATAAATTTTTAGTTGATTAGCTGTAGGATATAAACAAATTAGAGATTTATGAGATTGAACTGCAGTTCATGCATTAAAATTTAAATAATGAATGGTTTTACAAGATGATTCTGAATTTGTTCAAAAATAAACAATTTACAGATTTTAACATAAAAATTGACTTATTTCAATTCAAAAGTCTTTTTATTTAAATAAATTAAAAAGTCCGCTTGAGAATTTATAAACTATTTTTAATTCAAAAATAATTTCCCTAATAATATATTTAGAATTAAATCCTTTTATTTAATTTCAAATTCTATTCAAATATTGTTTCACTCGAAATTTTTTAATCAGAAAAAGAACCATTTTTCATATTTAGCATTATTTGTCTGTTCGTTTAAAATCAACAATTATAAAACAAATATTAAAAACTGAAAAATTCGAAACTGAGATTTCTTAAAATAGCTTTGAAGGGTGAAAATTTCAGTGTGATAAATTTAAACTATGAGCCTTACAATTTCAATTGTTTAATTTATTTAAAAAATTATATTTATGAGTGATTAATTTAAATTAAAATAAAGGATAATTTAAATTTTGACTAATTTGATTTAATTTGCAGGGCAATATTAGATACTGAACAAAATCAGTTTGATTAAAAAAAATTTTTTCAAGGACCGTAAATATTTTTTAAATTTAATAAATTTGAATTTTTTGCCTCGATTAAAACGGCTACCCTGAAATTGGAAATTTTAAAACTAAAAAATTCAGGAATGTTTTTGAAATACATATTTGTTTTAGACATTTTTCGATGAACTAATGTTTTTTTTTCGGCTAAAAGTTTCTGATTTTTTCGATAAAGTTTCCGGTTTTAAACTTTTATTAAATTTGTCTCACACTATTAATTTTTTCAAGATGTTTTCCAACACAAGAAAGTAAGAGCCGATCACAATCAGCACCACTTTAATTTTTTTTTTTAAATTGATCTCCCAGTACTAAATTCCGCGACATAAAATATATAAAAAGATTTTTCAAATTGAATTAAATGCACATTTTTAATTTTTCTCTTGGAAGAAAAAGTCAGATTTTAGTGTCGAATTTAGTTTGTCTTTATCACCAACTCTCAGCGCATTGTCTTCGGAAGTTTCCTTCCAGCGCACGGCTTCCGGTCTCAAAAGCTGCCTAGTTTCCGCCGCACAAAATTCCGGCAGTGATTTCTTCAGAATTTTTCGTTGCCAATTAGGCACGTAATGAATTAATGCTGACTGGAAAGCTTTGCCTTAATTTTTGCAAGGATGGCTCACGGCGCGATTGCATTATTATATTCTGCACGAAATGAAAATAAAAAAAGAATTTGATGAAGGAGAATGAGAAGAATGATAAGATTAAAAAGGGAGTAGAACGAACGTCAAGACGTTGCATTTCGACTAGTCTTGGAGACAATAGTCCTCGTTGCATTTTTTTGCAGTTATGAATGCACTCTGTTCTCGCGTTACCTTTTTTTTCTGGTAGCTGTAGTACATTTTAATATGAATAGGGATGCTGAATTATTTATTGTTTGCTTGTTCATTCAAGATTTGTGGGAACTATATTTTTCGTTTAAAAATTTTTAAGTAGTTGTTTTGCAAGGTCGGGAATATTAAGAGAATTTAATTTAATTTACTGTCTTGATCAAGTGCGGTCGTGAACTATTTTCGATTTGAGGCGAAAAAGAATTTTTTATGCAAAAAACTAAAAGTAAAATCTGAGATCTGAGAACAAGGAAAGAAGTATTATCAGTTTGTTCAAAAAGTTGTATAAATATAATTATTCTAGGATTTTTGAAGATTATAAACTTGTCGAAAAATAATATAGAAAATTTAAAAAAAAATTTTTATTTCATAGGATTTTACAAAATTTTAGGAAAGATTTTAATCAAATTAAAAGATATTAAGGATTTTTAGAAGTTTGGTTGCCATTTAGGAATATTTCATAAATTTTCGGAAATCTTTTCAAGTTTTTAACTATATTTAATCTTATTAACCTTTGTAAAACAATTTTAAGATTTTGAGAAATGTTTTGAATTGTTTCAAGTTTTTATTCAAAATTGATTTTTCAAAATTAAAAACCACCTAAATGTTTTGAAGGAATTTGAAGATTTATTTTATTTTAATTAAAAATTATGTAGAATTAAAAAAAAATGCCATTAAATTTGCCTCATTTTTTTGTCTTCAAAAATCTCTTTATATATTTTCTGAAAATTAATTCTACAATTGGGTATACAATTAAAAATTTTCCAGGTATATTCAAAAATTTTTATATTTTCTTTGTATCTTTGAAAAATCGTAAACAGCTCATAATTTTTTTATGTATCTTTAAAAATTTACATTTTTGAAAAAAATTTTTTTAAATATTTTAACATAAATCTGGGTAATTAAAAAAATCTTCTTAAAATCTTCCAAATTCGTTTCTCACAATTGTGGAAATCTTTGACATTTTTTAAAAATATCCTCTTAAAATTATTATTTTTTTAAATAAAAATAAATTTATGTTTTCCTAGAAATTGTTCGAAAACTTTTTCTTATTTCCTTGAAACCTTTCAAAATTCTTAACAAATCTTCAAAAATTTTGTTCGAAATCTTAAAAATGTACATTTTGTTTAAAATTTGTTTCATCTTTTCGCATTTTCAATCATTTTTTTAACTTCTAAATATCACTTAAATTTAATAGAACTTTTTTTTTTATTTTGTGATCGTGCAAAATATAAAAATTTTGCTTTTAAATTTTGATATTTTTTTTTATTCATTTGAAACCTTTCAAAATTATTAAAAAGCGTCTAAACTTTGTGTACAAAATCTTTTTAAAATCTACATTTTGTTTGAAACTTTTCTAAACCTTCTTGATATTTAAAGCATTTTTTCATTCTTTTTCTAAATTTTAGAAAATCATTTGAAATCTTTTAAATTTTTTTTTATTTTATACTAAAATTAATTCTTTAACAGAAAGATTATTTTAAAATTTCCCATTATTCTTAAGAATTTTTTATTGTCTTGAAACGTTTAAAAATCTAAATTACTTCTGAAATTGTTTGATATATTGTCAAGATTCAAATTATTTTTCAATATTTTAAAAACTTGTAAAAATTCTAAATATCGTTTAAAATAATTCAGTTTTCCTAAAAATATTTAAATCCTGCAAAATAAAACAAAAATGTTCGAAAATATTACTCAAATTTAATAGAACTTTTTTTAAAATTTGTAATCTTACAAAATATAAAAATGTTGCTTTTAAATCTTCTACATTCTTTTGTTTTTTTGCATTCTAAATTAATATTTTAGAGAACCATTTGAAATTTTTTCAGATCTTTCTCAATTTTTTCTTAAATTTCATTTTTCAAAACAAAAAATCATTTGAAATTACCCCAGAGTCTTGATAATTTTTTTTTATTCTCTTGAAACCTTTAAAAATGATAAAAAAAGCGTCTAAACTTTCTGAACAAAATCTTTTAAAAATATACATTTTGTTTCAAACTTTTCTAAACCTTCTTAATATTTAAAGTATTTTTTTCTGAAATTTTGTAATCTTGAAGAAAAAATTTAATTTAAAATCCATTCTTTTTCTAAATTTTAGAAAATCATTTAAAATCTTTGTAAATTTTTTTAATTTTCTCCTAAAATTAATTTTTCAACAGACAAATTATTTGAAAATTTCTCAATATTCTTAAGATTTTTTTAAGGTCTCCCAGAAATCCTTCTAAATTTCTTTTTTATTCGCTTAAACTTCTCGTTCTGAATCTTTTAAAATCTAAATTTTTTCTGAAATTGTTTGATATATTGTCAAGATTTAAATTATTTTTAAATATTTTTAAAACTTGTAGAACTTCTAAATATCGTTTGAAATCATTCAGTTTTCCTACGAATATTTAAATCCTGCAAAATAAAAAAAAATGTGCTGAAATCTTTCCGATTATTTTTCGATATACATATTTTGAAATTTTTAAAACCTAAAATTAATATTTTAAAACAATGAAGTAAAATTATTGGTTTGAAAATTTTCATTTATAAAATTGATGGTGCAAAAAAGTAGTAATAATTGTTAAGAGATAAATAAACAAGCGTCGATAAATAATAATTGAAGTTAGATTCTAATGAAAGTTTTTAAATATTTGGATGCTTTCGATCAATTTTTTGTTTAAAATGTGTATTTTACTAATTTTGATGATCGAATTGTCTACTCCCGAAATTCGGGACGACTGAAAAATCACGAAAAATAAAATTCCCGACATTGCAAAATTTGCGAAAATTAAAAATTTCCCGATAATTTATAATATTACTTAATTTCAAAAATCCCGAATAATAATATTTCCGACATGAATAATATTTATAAAAAAACTTTATTGTTTAAATTCGGGAATATTCTACTTTGAACGTTTTATAATTCGGAAATTTTCTTGCGGGATTTTCAATCATTTTAAAATCTTTTTCGATCTTCTAAGTATAACTTAAATTTAATAGAATTTTTTTTTTAATTTTGTAATCTTGCAAAATATAAAAATTGTGCTTCTAAATCTTCTAGATTCTTTTTTTGTTTGCATTCTAAATTAATATTTTAGAAAATCATTTGAAATGATTTCAGATCTTTCTCAATTTTTTCGTAAATTTCATTTCTCAAAAGAAAAAATCATTTGAAACTACCCAAGAATCTTGAGATATTTTTTAGATTCTCTTAAAACCTTTCAAGATTGTTAAAAAGCTTCAAAACTTATTGTTCGAAATCTCAAAATTTTACATTGTGTTTAAAATTTGTTTAATCTTTTCGAGTTTTCTATCATTTTTTAATCTTTGTTGAACTTCTAAGTATCACTTAAATTAATTAGAACTGTTTTTTTTTTTAATTTCTTAATCCTGCAAAATATAAAAATTGTGCTTTTAAATCTTCTAGATTCTTTTGTTTTTTTTGCATCCTAAATTAATATTTTAGAAAATCATTTGAAATGTTTTCAGATCTTTCTCAATTTTTTCTTAAAATTCACTTTTCAAAACAAAAAATCATTTGAAATCAGTCAAGAATCTGGAGATTTTTTTTCTGATTCTCTTGAAACCTTTAGAAATGATTAAAAAGCGTCTTTAAAAAATCTACATTTTGTTTGAAACTTTTCTAAATCTTCTTAATATTTAAAGTATTTTTAAAGTTTTTTTTCTAAATTATAGAAAATCATTTGAAATCTTAAAAAAATTTTAATTTGCTCCTAAAATTAATCTTCAAACAGAAAATTTATTTGAAAATTTTCCAATATTCTTAATATTTTTTAATGTCTTAAAACTTTTCTTAATTCTTAACAAGCTTCAAAACTTCTTGTTCGAAATCCTAAAATTTTACATCTTGTTTAAAATTTGTTTAATATTTTCAAATTTTCAATCATTTTTAAATCTTTTTCGAACTTCTAAGTATCACTTAAATTAATTTCAACTTTTTTTTTTAATTTTGTAATCTTTCAAAATATAAAAATTGTGCTATTAAATCTCCTAGATTATTTTGTTTTTTGCATTGTAAATTAATATTTTAGAAAATCATGTGAAATATTTTGAGATCTTTCTCAATTTTTTCTTAAAATTTATTTTTCAAAACAAAAAATCATTTGAAATTACCCAAGAATCTTGATAATTTTTTTTGATTCTCTTGAAATATTAAAGATTTACTTTTTGTTTAAAATTTGTTTAATATTTTCGAGTTTTCAATCATTTTTAAGTCTTGTTCGAACTTCTGAATATCACTTAAATTTGATAGAATTAAAAAAAATTTTAATCTTGCAAAATATAAAAATTTTGCTTTTAAATCTTCTGGATTCTTTTTTTGCATTCTAAATTATTATTTTAGAAAATCATTTAAAATGTTTTCAGATCTTTCTCAATTTTTTCGTAAAATTCATTTTTCAAAACAAAAAATCATTTGAAATTACCCAAGAATCTTGAGATTTTTTTTGATTCTCTTGAAACCATTAAAAATGATTAAAAAGCGTCTAAACTTTTTGTACAAAATCTTTTAAAAATCTACATTTTGTTTGAAACTTTTCTAAACCTTCTGAATATTTAAAGTATTTTTTTCTGAAATTTTGCAATCTTGAAGAAAAAATTTAATTTAAAATCCATTCTTCCTTCTTTTTCTAAATTTTAGAAAATCATTTGAAATCTTTTAAAATTTTGTCTATTTTCTCCTCAAATTATCTTTTTAACAGAAAAATTATTTGAAAATTTCCCAATATTCTTAAGAGTTTTTTTATTGCCTTGAAACCTTTAAAAATTCTTAAAAAGCTTTTTTTCTTAAAGTCTTCAAGAATCTCGAAAATGATTTGTCCAAAATAAAAAAAAAAATTTAAGTTTTCGCAGAAATCCTTTGAAATTTCTTTTTTATTATCTTAAACTTTTCGTTTGAAACGTTTAAAAATCTAAATTACTTCTGAAATTGTTTGATATATTGTCAAGATTCAAATTATTTTTCAATATTTTAAAAACTTGTTTAAAATCTAAATATCGTTTAAAATAATTCAGTTTTCCTGAAAATATTTAAATCCTGCAAAATAAAACAAAAATGTTCTGAAATATCACTTAAATTTAATAGAACTTTTTTTTAAATTTGTAATCTTACAAAATATAAAAATTTTGCTTTTAAATCTTCTACATTCTTTTGTTTTTTTGCATTCTAAATTAATATTTTAGAGAACCATTTGACATTTTTTCAGATCTATCTCAATTTTTTCTTAAAATTCATTTTTCAAAATAAAAAATCATTTGAAATTACCCAAGAATCTTGAGATTTTTTTTGATTCTCTTGAAACCATTAAAAATGATTAAAAAGCGTCTAAACTTTTGGTACAAAATCTTTTAAAAATCTACATTTTGTTTGAAACTTTTCTAAAGCTTCTTAATATTTGAATTATTATGTAGTCGTCTAAAAACTTCTACATATAATTTAAACTTACTCGAAATTTTTTCTGAAATGTTTTAGTCTTTAAAAAAAATTAATTTAAAATTCCTTCTTCATTCTTTTTCTAAATTTTAGAAAATCATTTGAAATCTTTTCTCAATTTTTTTAAAAATTCACTTTTCAAAACAAAAAACTACTTAAAATTTCCAAAGAATCTTGATATTTTTTTTAATTCTCTTGAAACCTTTTAACATTCTTAAAAAACTTCAAAACTTCTTGTTCGAAATCTCAAAAATTTACATTTTGTTTAAAATTTGTTTAATCTTTTCGAGTTTTCAATAATTTTAAAATCTTTTTCGAACTTCTAAATATCAGTAAAATTTAATAGAACTTTTTTTTTAATTTTGTAATCTCGCAAAATATAAAAATTGTTCTGTTAAATCTTCTACATTCTTTTGTTTTTTTGCATTCTAAATTAATATTTTAGAAATTCATTTGAAATGTTTTCAGATCTTTGTCAATTTTTTCTTAAAATTCACTTTTCAAAACAAAAAATCATTTGAAATTACTCAAGAATCTTGAGAATTTTTTTTTTATTCTTTTGAAACCTTTTAACATTCTTAAAAAGCTTCAAAGCTTATTGTTCAAAATCTCAAAATTTTACATTTTGTTTAAAATTTGTTTAATCTTTTCGAGCTTTTAATCATTTTTAAATCTTTTTTGAACTTCTAAATATCACTCAAATTTAATAGAACTTTTTTTTTTAATTTTGTAATGTTGAAAAATTTAAAAATTTTGCTTTAAAGTCTTCTAGATTCTTTTGTTTTTTTTTGCATTTTAAATTAATATTTTAGAAAATCATTTGAAATGTTTTGAGATCTTTCTCAATTTTTTTTTTAAATTCACTTTTCAAAACAAAAATTCATTTGAAATTAACCAAGAATCTTGATAATTTTTTTTCAATTCTCTTTAAACCTTTAAAAATCATTAAAAAGCGTCTAAACTTTTTGTACAAAATCTTTTAAAAGTCTACATTTTGATTGAAATTTTTCTAAACCTTCTTAATATTTAAAGTATATTTTCACTCCTTTTCTAAATTTTAGAAAATAATTTGAAATCTTTTAAAATTTTTTTTATATTATTCTAAAATTAATTTTTCAAAAGAAAAATTATTTTAAAATTTCCCAGTATTCTTAAGAATTTTTTTATTGTCTAGAAACCTTTCAAAATTTTTAAAAAGCTTTTTTTCCTCAAGTTCTCAAGAATCTCGAAAATGATTTGTTCAAAATAAAAAAAATTAAGTTTTCCTAGAAATCCTTTGAAATTTCTTTTTTATTCTCTTAAACTTGACGTTCGAAATCTTTAAAAATCTAAATTTTTTTCTGAAATTTTTTGATATATTGTCAAGATTTAAATTATTTTACAATATTTTCTAAACTTTTAGAACTTCTAAATATCGTTTAAAATAATTCAGTTTTCCTAAAAATATTTAAATCGTGCAAAATTAATAGAAGTTTTTTAAAATTTGTAATCTTACAAAATATAAAAATTGTTCTGTTAAATCTTCTACATTCTTTTGTTTTTTTGCATTCTAAATTAATATTTTAGAAAACCATTTGAAATTTTTCCAGATCTTTCTCAATTTTTTCTTAAAATTCACTTTTCAAAACAAAAAATCATTTGAAATCAGTCAAGAATCTGGAGATTTTTTTCTGATTCTCTTGAAACCTTTAGAAATGATTAAAAAGCGTCTCAACTGTTTGTACAATATCTTTTAAAAATCTACATTTTCTTTGAAACTTTTCTAAACCTTCCTAATATTTAGAGGATTATGGAGTCGTCTAAAAACTTCTACGTATCATTTAAACTTACTCTCATTTTTTTTTGAAATGTTGTAGTCTTGAAAAAAAAATTAATTTAAAATTCCTTCTTCATTCTTTTTCTAAATTTTGGAAAATCATTTAAAACCTTTCAAAATTTTTTTAGTTTATACTAAAATTAATTTTTTAACAAAAAGATAATTTTAAAACTTCCCAATATTCCAGAAATCCTTCGAAATTTCTTATTTATTCTCTTAAACTTTTCGTTCTAAATCTTCAAAAATCGAAATTTTGTCTGAAATTGTTTGATATATTGTCAAGATTTAAATTCTTTTTCAATATTTTCAAAACTTTTAGAACTTCTAAATATCGTTTAAAATAATTCAGTTTTCCTAAAAATATTTAAATCCTGCAAAATAAACAAAAAATATCCTGAAATGTTTCCGATTATTTTTCGATATACATATTTTGACATTTATAAAACTTTAAATAATATTTTAAAACAAAACCTAAATCAGTAAAAAATCTTAAAAATTCTTATTGTCCGTGCTAGTGATTTTTTAAGATATTAAAAAATCAATTTTTCTCTTTTATTAGTAATGTTGAGAAACATTTTGAAATGAATTTTATCATGAAGTAAAATTATTGGTTTGAAAATTTTAATTTATAAAATTGATGGTGCAAAAAATTAGTAACAATTACTAATTCAATCAGTTTTTTGTTTAAAATGTGTATTTTCCTAATTTTGATGATCGAATTGTCTACTCACGGAATTCAGGCCGACTGAAAAATCGCGAAAAATAAAATTCCCGATAATTTATAATATTACTGAATTTCAAAAATCCCGAATAATAAAATTTCGGACATAAATAATACTTATAAATAAAAATTTATTGTTTAAATTCGGGAATATTCTACTTTGGACCATTTATCATTCGGAAATTTTCTTTTGGGAATATTATTATTTAAGAATTTTCCAATTCGGTAATTTTATTTTTCGGGATTTTCAGTCATCCTGACTATTAAAATATTTTTTCATAAGCCTGGCTCTATTCATCCCGAATCCTCAAATTTTTCGGGACGACTAGACACAGCCTTTCATAGTATCTTCTGATAGACTATTAATTCTTTCATTCCTTTAAAAAAAATTTATTATTTTTGTACAGAATTTACCAGTGTCCAAAAATAAGCTTTTTCTTTATGGCCTGGTCCAGGACTTAGAATTGCTTTGATAGCAGTTTATAGCTATTTACCAATCGTGATTTCTGCTTTAATTTGAGTCGACCTTTTTGCTCGTCAGTTATAGGATTAGTCAAGACCTTCCACACCCTCGACACAAACATGATGCTGTTTACATCAAAAGACACGTATCGAGAGCAGCTGTCACACGAGAGGGAAAACGGACGGCCCTAAAGTGGTTGTTTGCAGAAAATTAGTCGAATTTAGATTTTTAAATTGCATTTTAAGGCAATAGGCCGGGATCACAATTAGCAATTTCGAAACCCGGAGAATTGTAACGATCCGCTCAGCTAGAGTCAATTGCTAATATTGCTCTCGTTAGGGTTGGCTGGCTCTAGTGGACGAGAGCACTCGTTCAAAATGAAACCGAGTATCTCTATCTTTATCTGGTAATCTCTTTATTTTTCTCCTTGTCTCTGTTTTTCTAATTCTCTTCGGCTGTGTTTAAACCCATTTTTAATGGGGAAGTAGTTATTCAAATTTTTTTTTAATAATGAAACTTTTTTAATATTATAAACATGAAGACAGGTGGACAAACGTTAAATTGGGTAATTTTTATGTAAATCGTTGGTAGAAAATTTTGTTAATGGAAATAAAAATTGACATGAGCTGGTGATAAAGCATAAAAATATATATTCAGAGTCTCTACGCACCTGGAAAACCTGGAATTTTGAGGCAATTTTTATATAGCAAACTTCAATTTTTTTGAAGTCTTAATATGAAATTAAATCAAAAGTTTTTCCTCGTTTCTGAAAGTATAGCGTAATATTAATTGACTTACATATTTTGTGGGAAATTCAATTTTTTTATAAAAAATTTAATATCTTTTTGGTTTAAATATCAACTATTACAATTTCGTTAACTTCAAATTTGTTTTATAAAAATTTAATTATTTAGTTGAAAGTTATACTCTGTTGTTAAGAAATCCTTTTTTATTTAAAATTAATCTTCTTGGTTGAAAATTCAACTCTTTCATCGAAAATTTAATAATTTTGTTGAAAATTAATTTTTTAAACAGAGCGATAAATTAATACAGTTGAATGTTCTGTCACTTTAGCTAAAAGTTCATCTGTTTATCTGTACAATATATTTTTTTAAATTAAAATTTAACGTGTTTTTGGTTTTGTCTGTGAAAATTAAAATATTTTTTGGTTGAAATATCAAATGTTATTAACAAAAAAAAGTTCGTTTTTTTCCGAAGATTCATAATTTCGATTAAAAATTTATCTCTTTAGTTGCAAATTTAACTGCTTTTTAAAAATTTGTTTTCTTTTTGTAGAAAATTAATCTTCTGTAAAAAAGTTCATCTTTTTAGTTGAGACTTCAACTGCTCTAATTAAAAATTTAAATTCTAGTTAATTCATCTTTCTAGTTTAAATTCGTATATTCCAGTAGAAGATTTGTAATTTTATTAAAAAATTTTGGTTGAAAATTGAACTATTTAGTGGAAATTTTATTTTTTTCTTAGTTTCTTAGTAATTATTCAATTTCAAATTAAAAATTAATTTTTTAAATTGAAAATGCTACTGACTGGTCGAATGTTCATGTATTTTATTGTAACATCGTTTTTTGTAGTTAAAAAATAATCTTCTAGGTTAAAAATAAATCTTTTTTGTAGAAAATTTTAGTTAAAAATTGATATATTTATATATAAATTTAAAATAGATAAATTTAAATTAAATTAATTATTTTAAATTAAATAAATTTAAAATAAATTAAAAAATTTATATATAA
>JAAAKG020012693.1:0-20882 GCA_010014905.2 Druon quercuslanigerum | reverse complement strand
AACACTCCAAAAAAAAAAGACTCCTATACACACACAAACACTATATAAATATATAAATATATATATATATATATATATATATATATATATATATATAATTTTATATATCATAATACTTATATCGAATGAAGCTATTTATACAAAAGAGAAGAACCAATTGTAAGCATGATTTTAAAGAACTACTTATTCACATTCAACGCATCTATTTAGTGGTAAGAAATTGATTTTTTTGTGGAAATAACAATAAATTGTTGGTAATTATAATTCCAGACACTCTTCCATAGTACATAAATAGTAGACATTTAGCATTTGTTGTATTCATTCTATGCCGGTGAAATTTATCTTTATAACCAGAGTAATCTGCCTTTTAGAAAATGACTACGTTGATAAACCATGAAAATTTTAATTGAGAATATGACAGTGTTCACATGAAAAATAGGCCAGCATTCTATAATGTCTTACTCATCATTCAGACATTGGTAAACCCTTGGAAATTTGAATGAGAAAAGTCTTTAAAATTTAAACAAAACTTTCACCATGCAAAAAAGTCTCCGCAATATAATTTCATGATAAGTTAAAATTAAATCTAATTTAAATTTTTAGACAAAAACGTTTGGAAAACAAATTAGAATTATTATTAAGGTAGAACTACATTTTTGTTTCCTTGATCTAGAGTTAAAGTTGCTTACAAATCCAATCACCGCGCTGGTTCATTGGAGTCTTAGATGTAAAAATACAATACATACGACTATTTAATAAAACTGCTCATGCTGAGAATGTACTGGCCGACTTTACAAAAAATACTTTCGAGCTAGAAAAAAAGAATTTCTATTTTTCCCTAAGACCTAGACAGCTTAGATCGAAATAAAATACTTTGTGTCATGAAAAATCTACTTGTCCCCAAAAATGTATCGAGATGCGTATCAAATCAGTCTTAAGAATTAGGCGGTACTGGTGTGACTGTTTGTGCCACTGATAGTACTAAAGAGTGCTGCGCTGTTGCGTTTGAAGCTTCCGATTTGATCGTCAGGCCAGATTGGCTCACCTAATAACGATGACAGATTCTGGCAAAGCTTCTGGTAATTTTCGCGCAAGACCTCTTGGTACTCGTACTGATCTGACGAGATTAGCTTGCCATTAATCTGCAGCGCGGTGTAGCATATCTTCACGAATTCCCTGCAAATATTATTTGTATAGAGAAAGTGTATGAATTTTAATTTATTTTCCCATATTCATTTATAAGATTGAAATCAGAGATGGAACATTTAAATTTACAAATTCAGACCAACAAAACTACACAAATTACATTGTACGAATTCGAAGCTTTAAAAATTAGACAATCTTTAAGCGGCAATTTATTTCACTATTTAATTCTTTCAATTGCAAAATGCATCATTTTGAATAATTTGAATCTTAAACCAGACAGTTTTTAATTGACAAATTAAAAATTGTATAACTTAAAATGCTTTTTATTTGGAATTGTTTGATTTTAGAAATTTCCGAGTTAGTCTATTCACTTTTGAATGCCGTGAATGAAATAAACCAAAGTAATCAAAAAAGGCTCAAGTTTGTTTATTTCAAATTGCAAGCAATTTTTATCTAAGATATCTAGAATTTTTATCATTTGAATGCATTATATTAAAAATTTGTCTTTCCAATTTGAAATAAAATTTTCTAAGTTTATAAGATTCAATTCAATTGGTTTAATTTTAAGAGATACTAATTCAAAATTCTCAATCTTAAACTAATTTTAAATGTTTCAATCTAAACTTCATGGATTATTTCACAATTACCGCCTTTGATGAAAAAGTTCAGTTGCAAGAAATGTAAACCCAGTAAAATGAGTGCCAAGTAAAACCAAAAATGGAAAACGCAATATACGGTTAAAAAATTCCCGTTTTCCTACTTTTCGGTTTTATTTGACAATTCAAACATCATTTTTTGACTGGACATGCATTGCAGGTGATCACATTTTTGAACACATATAGTGATTGTGCAATTGCATAAGTCAACACTTTTAATTCAAAATTATTTGTTTAAAAAGCTTTTTAAATATAATTAATTAATATTGAAGAACTTGAAATCAAAATTACACATCCGTTAAGTACTAATGCTTTCAATTTGAAATCAATCTCAAGAGTGCAATTAGGTATTTTTAGTTCCACTACTCGTACCAGAAAAATTTTTCCAATTTGCGATTGCTGAAGGAAACAGTAAAAGACTTTTTATATTTTCCCTCATAGTCATAATAAAAAATGCATAGCTGGTGAACCTAATGAATGAAATACGTAACAAAAATTTTTCAAAAGCCATATATTGAAAATGATCAAATTTATAAAGTTCCAAACTGAAATTATTCAATTTAGAATGTTATGAATTAAATATTCTTTTTACTATTAAAGCCTTTACTTCTAAATTGCTTTTCTACTAATTGTAAGACTAAGAATTAGAGAAGTCCCTGGTCAGAAAATAAACTCAGACATTTTCCGGTTATTCCATGGATTAGCAAAATTCAAGGTCATTTCGAGATTTCGCTGCACAGTGACCATCCTTCGGATATAAGACAGAGCTTGAATTTATTTTCTCCTGATAAACATTCGAAATTTGTAATTTTCCCGTTAATATGAAATAATGCAACATTACTCAGTGATATTTTTCGATTTCAAGCTTCAATTGACATATCAAAATCGCGACAATGAAAATTCAGTGAAACTCTTCAAAACTTAGATGGAATTTTTCTTCAGTTTCACTTTTGACTGTTGGTATTCTTGAAATCTATTCAACATTGAAAAATAATCTACAGACTGCAAGTCTTATATTAGAAGAACGGATTTGATGAAAAATATTTCGTGTTATTTACGTCTGGGAATGTAATATACATGTATGACAATGATTTCAAGGTTTACGACAGCATCCAGACAATTTTTGTTATTATCTTATTAAAAAGGTTTCTCGGGGGGGGGGGGGGGGGGGCAGCGAAAATACGACGTTTCGGAACCTACACTACAAATATTCAACATTAAATTAGTTAATTGATCACCATTAGATGTTAAAGCAAAAAAGTTGAAGTTAATATGTGCTATTGTGAATGCTCGTACTATTAATGCTATTACGAGCACTCACAATAGCACAATCACATTAACTCCTTCAACTTTATTGTTTTAAAATCTAATGGTGAGAAAAAAGTTCAATTTAATATTTATATCTTTCTTCGTATAATTTGAACATTGGGATTAAAAAATTCTTTTAAACTACTTAATCCGATGTGAGTACCTATGCAGGTTCCGAAACTTTTAAAATAAGATAATAAAAATAATTGTCTCAAAGCTCTCATAGATCTTTGTCACCATCTTCAAAATATAAATCATTACAATGATAGTTCGATCTACTTTAAATTAGAATAACTGTCTTTAAAGTTTTGAATTCCTATCACAGTCAAGATTCCGCTTTTCATTTTGAATATAATACCTGAAAACGTCTTTCAACTCCTCCACTTTATCGTCAGCGTACTGTGGAGAAAGGGCTGGATCTAAAAAGGCAGAAGCGTAGGCCAGTGGACCAGCGTTAACCGTCACACAAACGCTTCCTTGCAGCCTCAGCTGAAGTTTTTTCGCATCCGTTGGAACTATCAAGGCTACGTCTTCCAGCTCCTGAACTCGCTGTCTCATTTCGTCTAAGGCAACTTCGATTGGACTAAGCTCCACTATTCTTTTTGCGACTATCGGAATGCGTTTCTTTATATATGGGAAGGTACATTGTGCTGAAGAAAAAATAATACACATTTATTCAACAAATTTCAACTTCATTTTATAAATGGAAACATTATTTACTCGTAAGAATCGTTCTTCTTTTCCACTGCTCTTCGGGATTTCCTCTCGCTTTTCCTTCTTTCGTGAAAGGCGTTTCGAACATGAAACATGACACGTCGTGATTTTGCTCAAACTCTGTCGGTCTAGCTTCCAAATCAGCTTTTTCAAAATAAGGAGTCACGTGAGTTACTTGAATGTATGCCATTTTTGTATCCAATTCGCTAACATCGACAGGTGTAGAATCCATTATCATCTTCATGCTTTCTGCTCCAAATTTCTCTGAATAGAGGTGGTAAAGTCTTTCGGAAATTTCAGAGAGTGAGGTCACTTTTGGCTCCTTGTAGATGTACTCTTGCGCATTTTCTTCTTCGAAATAAGCCTAAAAGACAAAGGCACCTAATCAGATGAGTTGTAAAAATGTATTGATATAATTTCAAAGTTAAACTTCTGAATTCTTACCGAACCAAAAAACGCTACTCGATAAAAACGACCCAAGAGTCTCTTTCCAGTTCGAGTCACTTCAACAACTTTGTTACAAGACTGAGTTAAATGGGAGTAGCAATTAGAGAGAGCTTCATAGTTTCTTTTGCTTTCGTAAATGGGAATTATTAGGCGATATAAAGGACCAAGAAGTTCGAAACGTTCCGCCTTTTCCAACATCTCTGCGCAAACTTCCAGCTGCTCGAGAAGGAGACTCTCATTGTAATGAATATCTTGTACGCCTGGAAAAGCAAGAGTAGTGATTACGAGTGAAATTATTTCATTTATAATTAGATAGCACAAAATTAATGAGACGAATCACAATGACATTTCACAAAAATTAGAATATCCAAAATACGTAATGAAGGAAGATTGCAATCTATAATAGACAAATTCACAGTAAGGTAAATCAAACAGCACAAAATAATCTAAAACAAAGGTATGATAAATAGAAAAACTAGAATAAAGACGACAGGAAGCAATTCAAAAATACAGATGAATAAAAATGAAGTAAAACTAGAAGCAGTAAAGAAACATTCACGACATACAACTCTCACCAGCATCGACCTTGAGGCCTCGCTCATCAATACTGATGTTTGTTGATATTGAATCGAAGGCTTCTGCACCCCAAGAGTGATTTGTTTTCAACTTTAGATACTCAGCCATCAATGCTGCTATGTGTAGTTGACAGCACGAAGCCTAAAATTTCAAATAATTAAGGAATCACAAACAGAACTAGGTTCAAAATTAAAAATATCAAAGGAAATTTAAGAATAATAACGAAATCGAAGAAAAACCCACTTCAGAGAAATTTCCATCCCTTGCATGATTCCTGGCCATAGTTTCCAACCAGGTGTGCCTTAATTCTGGAGTGCTGGCATAGGAATTGGCTAAACTGTGCTGTAAATCGACCAACATCTCGGGATCATTATTATGTTCTCTCATCTGAGCTGTGGCCATTAGCACCGTTCTGATTCTCTTATTTAAGTCTTTTACTTCCATAGGGAATCCTGTGCCCTTCATAACTTTATCAGAGGAAGCGTAGCTGTTTATGAGCGACAAGGATTCTTGGAATCTAGAGTTGTTTAAACCGATCACGTTTCCTAGCATTTTCGAAACGGAAATGATGACCTGTTTAACAAAAAATAAAAGAAAAATGGTCAATTTGCTACCAAGAAGAAAATATAATATTTATTTACTACACGGAGAGAAATTTCGAGATATTAATTCACGGAACTGCTCCTTGATTTTATCACGCTTTGGCGCGAGAACTAAGATCTCGGAACCCTTACTTTTAAAGCAACGGTCTCAAAGTTTCAGGAATTAGGCCACGAACCTTTGCTGTCAGGTCTTGAATTCAATACTTTTAGATCATTGAGTACGAGACTTTAAACCACGTAAAAATGGTAGCTCTAAACTCACGTGCTTCCGTGAATTCAAATCTTAAAATTTTCCTCTGTGTGTATAAAACAGTTATAAACAAAAACGATTAAAATTTCTTTGGAAAGCAAATTCACTGATAATTGTTATGGTTATCAAAAACACGAAATTTGAGGCATAAAAATAAACAGGCTGACCACTGGACACTGAAGAATAGGAAAAAATACAGTCAATTTACTTGTTTTCAACCATTTTTCTTAGTTATTTAAATATCCATACTAAAACCTTCAAAAATAAGCAATTTATAATTTGAAGTATAAGAAAAAATTGCCTTAACTAAGGAATGTAATGTGAAACAATTAACAGAATAACTTTAATTACTCTCCATAAATCAAAAAGTTTAAATTGCCATCAAATCGATTTTATCAATTATCGGGTCGGGTCAGACCGCCAGACAATTCGTCTTAAAAATTGAACAAGTTAAAAGTGTGTTAAAGTGTAAAATTACCCATTGGAATGTTGGCCTTTTTAAATAATTTTAAATGTTCGGTCCCAAAAATAAATTAACTGTCATTTCCCGATTTTTCCGGGTATCAAAAACTTCTCAGTCATTCCTCGGATTTCTCAATTTTTTCGGAGCAGTGGCCACCCTTCAGAAGGAATATACATGTACTCGATATCATAATAATATCTGGCAAAAAGTAGTACATACATTCTTATAATATCCAAAAAAAGAGTTGGGAAGATTACTTGATTCATGAGTATTCTATAATACTACGCTATATAATGCACTACTAATATATCATATATTCATTCCAATACGAATAAATAAGAAATAATTTTTCACTACCAGAAAGTAATAATTATACAGTAAAACATACCCACAATAGCTCTTATATAAATTAAATTCAATATGATTATTAAAGTTTTCATTGCCAATTTTACTTTTCTCTGTTATCATGTTGGTTTACTATATCTATAGTTAAAAGTTTGCCATAAAGACGACGGTGGGATTTCACCAGGAGCAGGTGATTTTGCTTCCGGCAAAATTGCGGTAAAATTTCAGCCGTAACCACGTTTCGGGACCCTTAGATAGGTAGTTAGTCTGAAATTGACTTAATACGATGACTCGGCAAAAGTCTCGTGCACCTTGAACACTGATCCTTCACACTTTTGTTAAAGACTTTGTGCATCCTCTAGTCCAGGAGCTGTTTGCGGAAGTTTTTCTTCTGTGCTTTCTTAATTCGGGCCTTCAGAAATGAGTACTCGAGATGGCAAACATTTGATGGATTTTGCTCACCTCTGATATTGAAGTCGAGGCTGAGTGATTCAGCAGTATCCTCCACTGCTTTGTACAGAAACACTCCTTTTCCCACTTCATTGTGCTTCCTGATGATTTTAAGAGAAGGGTCTTGTCCATTGACGACTGTATGCACTGTACCCAGAATAATCCTATTGTGAAGACATTCAAGGTCCAGTGTTCCGCGACCACCTTCACGGGTTGAGATATAAAGTCGCAGAACAGAAGACATGCTGCTTTTGTTCATATGCATAACCTTACGTGACCCGATGTCGAGAAATCTGAGCTTGTCCTCCGTCCATGGAACCACTCCAAATGAATAAAGTACTGCTGAGACATGAATTAAGTCCTGATGATCTAAAGAAAGCAAAAGTTTGATCCTTCGACAAGGACTGATTTTATACATGTCTGTGAAAGTTTCCGTGCAGTTTCTTGTCGAGTAGCTTTTGCCGGAATTTTTCAACACCTGCTTTCTTTACTTTGGCTTTTAAAAGTAAAGGATCTAGACGGAGTAATGCACTTTCCTCACTTCTGATGAAGACATTGGCGATTCAGAAGTCAGCGTCCGCCTTGACGGCGTAAGATATATAATCGCGGAATGGAAGAATTGATATTCAAGCTCGTATGCACATGCCTGATCACGTGTCGATATCAAGGACCGTAAGCTCGTTTTTCGTCTATTGAACCACCTCAAACCAGTAGAACCGGAACGGCAAGCATGTTAGTCGCAGGTACCTTATTGAATGTTGACAGATTTGGAGACCAAATCTGTCGAAGAAGATGCTTGTATCTGCTTCGGAGAGACTCCATCATTGATATTACGTCCTGAATGCGGCTTTGAGGCACGCCTACGTATATATATATATGTATATAGGTTTTTTCAGTGTCAAGATGTCTAATGACATTTATATCCACAAGCTCGGGGTCCTCAGGAACGCCAATAATCTTTACTTTCTTCAGATTAATCTTGGAAAGTTGAAGTTTGCTTGCACCAGAAGCATTCATCTTCAGGTCATCCGTATAAAATACATGGGTGACCTTATTCGCTCGAGGAGTGTCGCCGCAGAGTTATACAGGAGAAATACGTAGTGTGAGAAATAGAGGCAGAAGTGTAACACAAAAGAGCAGGGGATTCATGGTAACACCCTGAAACACGCTCCTCTGGAAGGTGACGTTGTCCGTTGTTGCCACACGATAATTTCCAGATGAGATAGTAAATCTAGTTTCTCGAAGGGTGATTAAACTCTCTATGTATCTCACTATGTGTGGATTAACCTTCTAGTTTTCCAACAGACAGATGATAAATCTTTGAGAAGTTGAACCAAAAGCTATCCGGTAGTCAATCCAGGCCATTCACAGGACACGTTGATGGGCTGCTGTGTCTTTGTGTGTTTTTTCATAAACTAGCAGGTTCTCTCGGCAGCCTGATACATATTTCTTCAAGCCACATAGTTCGTACATCTTTGTCCAAACAGGCTCAATTCTTCGAACAATCCTAGCGTTTAGGACATCTATAAAGATCTTATACAGCGTATTCAAACAACTTATAGGCCTGTAATCCTCTGGGTTGCACTAGCCTTTTTCGGTTAATGTATAGTACACCTTAACACCAGTCACTGCTGAATGGACGTTTCCGACTTTAAATATGAGGTGATTATGCGGGCCAGATGTTTGTGTGTATAAGTAAACTTCTTTTACCAGAAGCACTTGATACCATCTGCTCCTGCAGCGGAAAAGTTCTTCCGTGTCCCTAAGTGCTTTTTTCACCTAATCGGCAGTGCTTCATGGACATTCCTCTTCAGATGTTATGAGGTTAACGCAAAACTCCTTGAAGTGGATGATATTATCAGTATCGCCAAAAATGTTCTGCCTCGTTCGAATTGGATGGATTTTTGAAAGAAACAGGGTGATCGCTGAAGAAGCTGTATGGGTCAGCGAGAAACTAATGATTCTCTCTGATCCAATCTCTCCCTCTTTTGTATTCGCCTCCTTACGTCAGATAACACCAGTATTTTATCACAATATGCTGCTTGATTGTTAGAAGCTTTGACTTATTCAGCGTGTGATTGTAGATCCAGAGTTCTTAGACAAACTTTCGAACCCTTCCCCAGAACGGTCTACTAGATATTATGTATTCAATCACGCACAGAACGCGGGACACATTTTGTCTTGCCCATCCGACCTTCATGTTCAGTTGATGCAAGCGTATTTTGGTCTTTTGATCCATCGTCGGCTTTCCACCATTGGTCTTAATGTTTCTTCCTCCTCTTGTCCGCGGATTGTTAATACATGATTTGGGGAATCGCTCCGCGTACATATCTATTTTTGGAGAGGTAGATGACTTGATTTCACAATGATTGATGTGAAACGTGTTTTCATTTAAATTATTTTCAGCATCCCGAAATGTAGGATGATCGGCACTGCTTGTCGACCCATTGTCGGGTGCTCTGCGCGTTTGATTGTTTTGAACTGTATTTACAACTTTTTGATGGTTTGGTGGTGTAATTTTTGTTCCCCCGGGCAGCTAAGGAAAGGGTTCGCTCTTCCTCATACACCCCGAATACAAGGATAAGGTTGAACCGAAAGATAAATATAGGCATTAGCGCTAGAACCGTTGTTAAGCTTAATTAGCAAGCATTTCATTTGGAATACATACATGAATGCTTCTATTAATCGCACCATGGAAGCCCGCGGAAAATAAGCACAGCTCACATGCAAAAATGCCAAAATTACTCTGGTTAATATTAAGCTCTGCTCGACTCTAATACCGTAAACTTAACCGAGCGAAAATTCCAAGAGCCTTAACGGACTTTTTCGGCCTGTTAGCAGCAAGCGTGTCAAGCAGCAAACTTTTTATTTTCTTAGATCACCAAGACTTAATTCAGGTATAGAGGGTTTCATTTTCGCATATCAGGACGCTGTCATTTCCACCTTAGTTTACCGTGATCGCAATTTATGCCAAGAAGTTCTCAGCGAAAGGTGCAGAGCATGTCACGCACTCACTCAGTACCTAGAACACACACTATCCGACTGTCTCACTCACGGAGGCATGACGTATCTCTACAGATATAATGCAGCCCTGAGAGTGCTTTATAGCCCTGAAATCGTTCTCTAAGACTTCGAGAAAAGAACTATAAGCGTGATCGAATTCTCGGCTCCAGGCTGTACCAAAAATACTCTGTTAAAGTAATTGTCACTGCGATCGGTACTTTCGGAGGCACGAAACTATCACTGATTCGTAACCCTAAAGCCATACCCGTGTGCCGAAAATATGCCAAGGCTGTTGCGAGATGAATACAGAAAGCTGTATCTAATCTTCTGTTAAATATGTTGGATTTAAGAATATAAATCTCCGATTTATAAGATTCTGATAGTTCTTGTAACATCCTACATTTTTACCAGTATTTCAATTTTCTTAGTTATTCACGGGATTAAAATTATCATTTATACCTGTAAATGTACTCGAATCAGTCCTTTTCTGCTGGTGAATTCAAAGTTACTTCTCATGAGCAAGTAAAGTAAGGCACATGACTCTTGTCTGATCGAACTCAGTTTACTATTGCAGCACCTCAACAACTCGTAACACAATCGTCCACATAATACTGCATTACCTACGGACGAAACAAAAGTATTTTATAGAATTTTGACATAGTTACGACGTATTAAAATATTTTTTATTGGCAGATAAAGGCAGTACAAGATTTGTTCTCGTTTCGAGTAGGGAAAATGCTAGTCATCAATACGTTAAGTATGGTAACCAATAAGCCTAAATAGTGAATAATCATATTTAAATGACTCACCTCGAAATAAAATGATGGAGTAGTTGTTCAGAAAAGCTCGAAGTCCTGCAAAGACATGCCGAAATAGACTTTCCGACTGACCCAGTTGAAGAAAGAGTAAATAAATAGTAAACAATTTCTGCATCACTGGGTTATTGCCATCATTCGTGAGCAACACATCCTGAAGAAAAAACAAAATTATTTTAATTAGCTCCATAAATTTTCAATTTATAAGTGTTCAATGTTGAATTGTGTTTCTAAACTTACTTTGAAATGTATACAAAAAAGACCTAAGCAGTCTAACGCGACTAGCCCAACTTCAGTTCCGAGGTTGGCTTCGAGAAAAGCTTGGTAACTTTTTCCACTATCATTTTCAACCAAACTTTCTCTAACTCCTGTATTGTGTGGTTGAAGAGTTCCAGTTGTTGGACTATCGTTTGTAAAATCCGGAGGAGCCATTCTTGCTGGCAATGTCATTGCTTTTACCGCCCTTGGCTTGCCTGGCTCTTTTGTTGCATTCGCAGCAATTTGTCTCCTTCCAACATATCTAAAGTGCTGAAGGCTCATTCTGAAAGAATAAATTATAAATTGAAATTTGCAGGGTCAAATTTCCGTACAATTCTTAGATTCCCCGGATCGAAATAACCGTTATTTTTCGGTTTTTTATTGTAATATATGATTCAATTTCGTAACTCATTATTAGCTAAAAAAAGGTGGTAAAAGATATTAATAAAAATTACAACATTGATATTCTTTTATCAGGATCGGCATGAATTTACGAAGGTGAAAGAAAATACCTAGAAATGCAAGGTCAAAACATTATGCCTATCAGACAAATAGGACATTCACTACTTCTAAACTAAAATTTAAAACAAGACAGGACGAACATTTGAAGGCATCTTAGATACAAAAATTGTGCCGATGTATCCTTGAATTCTGCCCAGATCTGCACTTGGAAGAAATAAGTTATAAAGCTTCAAAAATTTCTTATACTTGTAAAATGGATTTATTAAGGATTTAAAAATTGTATATCATTCCGACTTATTTGTTACAAGTTCAGATCTTGGTAGAATCGGAGGAAAAATCAGCAAACTTTTGTCAAAGCGTCGATAATATTCGATGGATTATAAGCCCAAGAAAATGTTATTATTTACGTATACTTTTTTCGCAATAATTCCGAAAGAGTGGTCAAAAATATTTCAACCTAGTATGATATCCTAGACTTCGAGGAAGAAACAATTGTTGAATAACAATCCAGTTGAAAATGTTCCACGTGTAATGCTTCCAACTTAAAATAGCTACAAAGTTATATCATTTTCAACATTGAATTTTGTTTTGATTCATGGTTCGATTCAGAGCGTTGAAATTGATAACGTGGACTTGGGCCTCCAGTCCATGCACGAGAACGACCGGATCTCAGAATGGCTAGAATGAAGCGCTGATCAATCAGAAATTTTCCGCAGAAACAGTGTCGTTTTCGAGCCGAAGTTGGCCGCAGATGAAACTTACTATATTGCGTTTCACTTGTGTTGTGAGTTTGTTTTTTGTTTACACCAGTGTTCAGTGTTTACCGATTGAAATAAAAAATAAAAAATAAAAAAAATTATTAGCAGTGTTGGTGAATTAAGGAAACATGATGTATGTATAAAATTTACGCAAAGCGTTATAGAATTTGTTTTGTGTTTTTTATATGAAAATTTTTTATTTGAGGCTCAATGGTTATGTATAACGTATACACCGGCTCATACCTTGATAATTGTTTCATTTGCGAAACTTAATAATTTCCAATATTTGTCTGAATGTAAAAGGGGAGAATACAATTTTTTTGTTATTTTTAATTATATTTTGTATAGTTCCACGTTAAATTATTTGCAATAGATATTCGCGACGTGCATAAAATTAGATATTTGGATTCAAAATTTATAAGTTTTGCAGGTATTATCGTATTTTAAATACATGTGTACTAAGTTCGCGCCAAAGACGTTCCATTCATTTCCAAAGTTGTTAAATACATACCGGAACACCAATCAAAGGTCATCTTTGACAAGAAGGAACTTTTTCGTCTTGTCGAAGGTGTTATGCGATTAGTGCTCCAGTCCCAGAACGACCGAAACATCAATCACAGATCATCTTTGACAAGAAGGAACTTTTTCGTCTTGTCGAAGGTGTTATGCGATTAGCGCTCGGGTCATTCCGGGTTACGGTCATTCCGGTGTTTGTGTTTGACAACTTTGGAAATGAACGGAACGCCTTTGGCGCGAACTTAGTACACACTTACTTAAAATACGATTAATGCAAAGTATACCCTCAAAATTATTATAAATTTTGAATCAAAATTTTTAATTGTATTAATTTCACGAATATCTATTGCAACTAATTTAACGTGGAACTATATAAAATACAATTAAAAATAAAAAAAATTTATTCTCCCTTTTTACATTCAGACAAATATTAGAAATTATTTAAATTTCGCAAATGAAACATTGATCAAGATATGAGCCGGTGTATGCGTTATACATAACTTTTAAGCCTCAAACACAAATTTTCATATAAAACACGCAAAGGAAATTCTATAACGCTGTACGTAAATTTTATACTTATATCATGTTCCCTTAATTCACCAACACTGCTAATGTTATTGCAACATTGCTAATGTTATTAATTTTTTATAAACTCAATCGGTAAACACTGAACACTGCTGTAAACAAAAAAAACAAACTCACAACACATGCAACACACACTATAGTAAATTTCATCTTTGGCCAGCTTCGGCTCGAGAACGACAGTTTCCGCGGAAAATTTTTGATTGGTCAACGATTGATTCCGGCCATTCTAAGATCCGGGCGTTCTGGTGCATGGGCTGAAAGCCTTATATTTTTTAATCAGAAGTCATTAAATTATTTGATTGATAAGAGTTTAAAACTTCAAATAATCGGAAGATGGCTACAAAAAAAATATTTTCCCAAATGCCGTGTTTGAGAAAAGTAACAAAATGATCACATAATATATTTGTCCTAATTTTACTTTTATGCTGACATTAGTAGAGAAATGCATTGACTGCGGCTTGCTCTTGGTGAGTAAATTTCAAAGAACTCTCAGTTTTTTATTGGCCTGTAATAAATCAACGAAGTTCAACTCGTCACACGCTTGTACACTCTGCTGATAAATTCCCGGCATTTCTCCGTATTTTTTTCAGGTGCATTAAATTTCCAGCTAAATTCCTAGATGCCCCGGATTTCTAGACCCGCTGAGTTTGCTAGAATAGTACACTGAACTTCCACCTATTTGAAAGCTCGCCTATTTCAATGTTCTCCTATTCGAAATCCCATATACAGGCTTATTTAAGATTGCGCTGTTCCGTCACCTTCTGCCACGGTCATTGTACGGACTATACGGTCACGCCCACGCTGACTGAACAATTAAAAAAAAAGAGGCGCGAAGAGCGGGAAAACCTCATTATTTTGAATTGAGTATTTTAGCATGAGGTCATGGAAATGCAGACAAATTTGTCGAGAAAATATTTCCAAACGTAAGAGTAATTCATAAATATATAAATAGTAATATTTACTAAGTGTACAATGTATTTTCTCATTCATGTTCCATTCTTTTGTCGATTGACAACCTTTTTGTATTACAAAGTACAATAAAACTTCTAAAATTTCAGTTTGATTGTATTTTGTGACCCTGAAAGGTCGTCAATCTACAAAAGAATACATTATGATTAAGAAAATACCTTCTACACTCAAGAAATATTACTATTCGGACATTCATAACTTACTTTTACGTTTTGAATATTTTCTCCAAAAGGCGTATGCAATCATTTGTCAAGCCCTGACGTCAAGCTGCAATACTCAATATGCCGCGAAATATTTGATTCTTTTTTTGATATTTAGTTGTGTACACGCAGCGAAATTTAATTCGTATGATATGCCTGTGTGACGTATGAGTGTGACGTATTCTTTCGTTATAATTACCTATCGGTCGAAAAAGCAATAATTAAGTACAAATCGAGGAGAGAAACGAAAGCCTCGTGCGTGCGGAGCTGGTAAAAAAATTTCGCAAAAGTGAAATAATTGTTCTTATTAACTTAGAAATACTTCTTACAATTAGTGTAGTAACTTTAAAATATAATTATTGACTTCGCCTTCTGGGTAGATTTAATCGCAAAGTATTCTGGCTAAATTGAAAATATAAAGAAAATTACCGTCCTCTCCTGAACACGTTGGCAAATTTCAGTATTTCTAGGAAATTTTATATTTGTTTACATCGTACGTAAACAAGAACACTGCTATGAATGCAGGCTAACGGCTAGCCTGCGCTTTTCGGCAAATGCGCTGTTGAAAAAGTTTTTTACAGCGCCCTCATCGATACAAGGCCGGGTCAGCCAATGAACATCGGTTGATGAAAATAACCTGAAAGTCGCGGCAGAGGTGGGGCCCCCTAAGCCTTCAAAGAACGGAACTTGTACGTTTCAAGGCCGCTCAAATAGGTGAAAGTTGACTGTATTTAGATTTCTACTTTATTTCAGATAAAGGTATTGAAAACTCACTCAACAACTGTGAAGAAGTTAAGAAGTTCAATGTTATTGCACTGATGCCACCACGCAATTATTTGATGATCCCCGAGATACTTTATGATAAAAATAAAACAAAGCAGCACATCTTTTACTTCCAGGGGTTGCAATTTATCGCTCCTACTAGAAGCTTGCGTAACACTCAATGATCTGGAATGGCCCTTTAGATCTTTCGTTCCATTTTCCAAAGGCTCTCGCGTAATTGTAGTATCTTGTGAAACATTTGATTGCGAGGCACTAGACATTGTCGAAACATCGGACTCTATACTAGTGCAAGAATATCCGTTCACCATAGTTTGACCAGCTATCGCAGCAAAGTATGACGAGTCCCTCAAGTGCATCGAGGCTCTGATTGGTGACTGCGAATCTAAGTGCATAGTCAATCTGCAAAACAATAAAAATTGTTCACTTAGGATCAAGTGTCACTTCCAAATTTGTGAATATTTATTTTAAATGTAAGGCACCTGTGTATTGATTTCGGAGTGCTGGAGGCCGTCACGCTGTTTGCTTCTTTACTCATTGAGAAAGAATTATTTGTAGAGACTCTATTGGAATTTTGCTTGACGTCTGCTTTCAAGTCGTTATTATACTCAAGTCGATGTAGATTTTCTAAAACGATACCTAACCATGGTATGTACAGTGAGGCAATTCTGCTTAACTGGCCCTATAAAATTAAGAAATTGTAAATTAAAATAAGATTTAAAAATAAAGCAATATTAGGAATCTAAAAATAAAATTCTAGACCTAGATAATTGATTATATTTATTAGAGCAAAACCCGAACCTTATTTTGGTATCGATCATCCAGTTCATGTTTTGCCATCAAATCTCTCAAAGTTGAAATGGCAGTCTTTCTGACTTGAACGACTTCACAAAGAGATGTCTTCACTTCTTGAAGCAGAAGTCCAACTAAAAAGTGTTGCTTGCAGAAATCTTCCGTCAGACAATATTCGTTCAGAAGATCTGTAAACCATATGGAACTTTCTTATTGTATGAATTCGTTATTAAAATTATTATTTTTTTATTATTATTACTATTACAAGAAACGGTGATATTAATAAACATTAAAATGTATAAATGGTAGCTTAAGTGTAGAATGTCCGTAAGCACAATATTGTGTAATGAATATGTGATGGATCGAGGTTGAGGGGTATATTTTGGTACATCAAATTGAAAGGAAATGATTGTAAGTGATTGAACAAGCGTTACAAGCGAAATGGCTGGAATAAAGTTCACATTTTGAAACCTTTTCCAAATTCCAAATTGAATAATTTTTAATCCTAAGCTTTAAAACGTGAACATTTAACAAAAGCACCCACACTTAAATGAATTTTAAATTAAAAATATGATATTGTGAATAGTTCCAAATTAAAATGATAAAAACTGAATTTCTAGAAAGAAATGTTAAACTCACAAAAAGTTTATGATTTGAAAATTGAGAAGAGTTGAAAATTTTATAATAAGAAATCGAATCCATTTCAAGTCAGACAGGTTCTAGAAATTGTCTACGAAGTTATGCGTATTTGTATGTTGTGCTTCCTTTTTAAAAAACATACATTTTTTCTTTAAATCTCTATTCAATGAAAAACGCTAAAACCTTGTGAGTTTTATGCGGGCCGAATAACTTTTGACGCTATAGGAGACTTTTTCATAAAATCGAATTTTTCAACATGAAAAAATGTTAAGATAAAAGTTTGCAAGTCGAACAAAGTTCTATGAAAAATTAGTCTTGCGTTTTTGTGATATCTTGATTTTTTTATAAGAAAACTGCCAAAATAATATTTTTAGAACAAAAATGATCCCTGCCTCAAAAAGTGGTTTAGCTAACATAACATCGATATGATACCATTCTTTTATTACCAGAAATTTTCCAAAAATATTGTAACAATAAAAGGGATAGGGGTTATCAGAAAAATATTTTTTGTTACGCATGCACGAAATGTTCGCTTTTCGATGCATGTATTGCGTGCGGTAAATGAGCAATTCCAAATCCGTGATAAAAGCAGTTATAAGACGTTCTAGCTGCTGTGCTTGTGCAGTTATATCCAGAACTTCTGGATTCATAACCCCAAGTTATTATGATTTGAAATGGATTTTGTCAAGAATGTTTCAATAGGAAACTTTGAATTGAATTATAGAAGTATCTAAAATTGAACTATCTCAAGTTGAAAATGTAAAACTTTTTAATTAAAATTTGTTTATGATTTTAAATTTTAATGTAAAAATGTTTGATAGCAAGTGAGAGCAAGCTGATTTATAAGTGATTGCAGTATTTCATGTGTACTAATTAGTAAAGTAATATACTCGATCAAGGCATTATGTATAATAATAAATTATCTTGAGTGTTTCGTGATTTATAAATTATTTCAGGCTAATAAGTACAGAGATTCCACTAATATTTTTGTCCATTTAAATTCATCCAAACTAGAAACTTGAAAAAATTAGGCAAAATTGTAAATCGTAACTAAGCTTTAAAACACTAAAACTTTGAAGCCTTTAAAAAATGTTATAAATTAATTTTCATACAAATAACTTTCAACATATTTTAGTGGGAGCCCGGCTTTTATATTTAAAAAATACAAACTAGAGTTAAATGGATACATAATAATGGGTTAAAAGAAACTCGGCTTTATAACTTTTGTAAAAATACATGAGCTAAAATCTATTTTTTCTTGCATAGGAATTTTTCTCATTCATTCGTTTTTAGATGTACCTAGACTGACATTGAATATTATTTCTTTCAAAACTTGACACTAATAAAAAGCAGCAAATAACATAAATCGTAGCCACATGTTGCACAAAGTATTTTGCGTGAATTTTCCAGGCAGGAATCTGAGGATCACACTTATAGTAGTGATGTGAAATAAAAAAAGGGCGCAACTCCCATTCACTATGGCTACAATAAAAAACCACAATAAAGATGGGAGTGTATGAATTTAATTTCACATACCATCACAATCAGGTTCTGCCTCTGTCTCTTCGGAGTCAGGCATAAAATCAATACGTTACAAGATTGCATAAGCGATATAACTCCTGATTTATGAAAACTTACCTCTGGAGGTAATTCTAGATTGCATCATTGGTAGATTAAAGGAAATAAAGTGTTCGTGGGAACAAACGACTTGTAGGAAGGCGAACTTGAAATCGTGCAGGGCTCGCGAATCTCCAGGAGAAAAGTTATCCATGTAGGAATTGATTAAACGGAAAACGAAACCTCTATCCATAAACGTAAGGCATCTCTGTGGGAAGGGAATCGTGCAATTAAAAGAAAAAAGTTTTTTTAGTATGTCGTTCAAATTTTGCATTTTAGGGAAATCAGTTTTTAATTGAGGGAAAATAAAATACCTTAAGAAAATGCGCAAGACTCTTGTTCAGTTCGTGAGTTTCGATAGGCATTTCTTTATATTTTTTCATCAGATAGGGCATCATAACTTCTAAAAGAGTTTTGATCTTTTCGTGGTAATCCTTTGAGAACCTTTCGTTTCTGTGCATCTAGAATAATATAAATACGATTTTCTTTATAGATTAGAACAATGACCAGTTAATAGCAGGTTTAGCTAGTATTTTTAACAAATTATCACTTGAAATTAAGTCAGCGATAAAAATTTTATTCCTATGAGTTTATACCATAAGTCACATCAATCATTTTTCAAATAGGTGGGGCGAAGCTTCTTCAGCCCCCCAAACCTCTTTTTCCGACAGCCCATCTTCGATATGCCAAAAAAACACACCGTTTGCTTTGATAGAAAATGGTTTGCGAGAAAAAAGGGTTGACAGAAATCTCTGCGGAATGACTATCGGTCGAACTGTGGCGCGATCGAGCAAGCCACGATACTTATATGCATAAAAAAATTAAAAATACCTACAAATATAAAAGCGATAGAAAGCGGTAGAAACATTGCAAAACAATAATTTTGATTGCTTAAAAATAATTTATTACGTACTACAAGCATCAACTTATTGATAAAAAATTGGTGTCAAAAATAATAATTTGTCTATTCTTAAAATATATCATAAAAAAATAACATCTTTTATTCATAATATTTATGCATACTTCATTACTCTATTATCGTGCCACAATTCGGCCGATAGTCATTCCGCGCAGATGACTTTTAATCTTTTTTTCTCGTAAACCACTTTCTATCCATGAAACGGTTAAAGACTTTTTTAACTTATATTAAGCCCTATCTGCTTACAAAAGTTGGTTAAAATCTGTGTCCCCCGTTACGCACACTCCACTTTCAACAACTTTTTCATATACTATATGCTCATTTTTGTGCGGAAACACTTTTTTGGCTAGTTTTGAGCAATCTGTCGATCACTTCAGCACTTTACATTGATAAAAATATATCAGAAAAACAATGAAGATCAAAAATTGAAAAAAGAACAAACAATAGAATTGAAAAATGTTCATATTATGAAATTCTTCTTGAATGCCTTTTTATCAGTATATAGTTTTTGATTCACAACAATTACTATTTAAACAACCTTTAAACAGATGAATTCTTAATTAAAAAGCAAATAACAAATTTTATAAAACTAGTTTAATTTTCATGCAGAAAGGATTTTAGTTCTCTTTTGCAGAATGTGCAACCAAAAAGTATATCATTTCAACAAAATTGTTGAATTTTCAACCAAACAGTTGCTTTTTTATCAAAAAAAAGATGTGATTTCTGCTAATGCAGGTGAAATTTAAAATCAAAAAGACAAGTTTACGAAAAAGAGTTAAATTCTCAAACGAACAGTAGCATTTTATTTAAGAAAGATGAAATTTGTTCTAAAACAGATGAATGGTGAAAAGAAAACCTTCAAAAAATAGTTACATGTCATCCAAAGAAGATTCCAGTTCACTTTCTTACACCAAAAGAAAAATTGTATGCAATAAGTTAATTTTCTATGGAATATTCGAATTTTTAACCAAACAGTATGACTTTTTAACAAATGACTTTTTAACAAAGGCTTTTTAACAAATGTATTGAATTTTCTACCAAACAGTTGAATTTTTGGCAAAAAAAAATGAAAATTCTACTAAAAAAGGTTTCAAATGACTTTTCAACAGAAAAATAAGAATTTTAAACAGAAAATAAATTTTCTAGGATAGCTGAATTTTCAAAAAAATAGTTACATTTTTATCCAAGAAAAATGAAATATATCTACTAAAAAGGATCAATTCTTAAATCTAAAAGACCAATTTTCAGAAAAAATATGCTTCATTCAAAAAAGAATTGACTTGACTTATCAGCAACAAAACATGAATTTGAAAGAAAATTTTCTACAAAAAAGAGTTAAATTTTTAATCCGAAAAGACGAATTTTTAAGGAACAGTTGAATTTGTAACCAAAAAGGCTGTCTTCAGGAAAATGGTTAAATTTTCGAACAACTAATAAAATTTATAACTAAAAAGATAATCTTCAGGTGCAAGTCATCAATTTGCAAAAATTACGTACATGAGTGAAGGACCCTCTCCCCCCTTCCCTCACAAATCGTGCCCCAATGTCTCGGCACCCCCCCACCCCCTGCCCCGCTCGCAAATCCCGCATACGGCCTCGACGCTCCTGCCCC
>JAAAKG020012682.1:0-20883 GCA_010014905.2 Druon quercuslanigerum | reverse complement strand
ATAATAAGAAAATGCACATATTTTTAGTATATGGCATTCATCCTCAGAAAACTTTCGTTTAAAAGTAATGAGGGTATTTAATTTTAAAATTTAAATGCACTGATTTTTCTGTCATCATCAGAAATTATTTAGATGAAAATAAAATTATTTCAAAACATGCACTGTAGTGAAAATACAAAATTTACACTGTATTAAACCGCACTAAAAATACGAGATTATTAAACACAGTACAGGTGAAAAATTCCTTATAAAAAGCCTGTTTCTTTAATTCCTTGCATAACAAATTTTGTAGTTTTAAAAATTGCTTTTGAAGTATTTTTTATCTTTTTTATTTTTAAATTAAAACCAATACGTTGTTGACGACTATTACATATAAAAATGATTTCTTTAACAAATTTGATGTTTTTATTGTCTTTTTTATATCACTGTGAATCGATTTTTAACGACCTATTTATATTCTATTTAAGGAATAAATTCTTTAATAGCTGATATCATTCAATTATTTAACATTATTTAAAAACCATACAATTTATTATAAAAAAATTGTTACTTATTGTCTAAATGTAAAAATAAATGTTTCATCTTTTCCCTATTTCCTCCCTGATACTAATTTTGACAATTTAATAATAATTATATATCATTTGTCGAGAATGTAGTTTCTCAAAATTACAATTGATATCATTTAATTCACATCTGTTGCTCTCTTATCGACCGTCGATAAATCTGAATATAGTCTAATATAAATTTAACATGTTAGATATATATTATATATGTACAGATATTTAAAGATATTTAAAGTTTAATTTACAAAATAAAGTATATTTTAAAGATAAAATTCCAAAAAAGAATCTACTGCCTTGCCGACAATCTCGCGATAAGAAAATGCTGTGTAGTTCTAGGAAAGAGATGTCGCTAGTGAATGTATGACATGTGTGATATGTTTCAGTTACCCTCGCAATCTCGTGGTGGATTTCTCGTGCAACAGGTGATGTGACACGTTTTTCGGATTTACGTGTGTTTTCAAAATAAGTGTATACTACTGAAATTGATTTTGTAATATAAACTTCAATTAAAAAAGAGTGATAGTTTATAATAAAGTTTTTAAGGTGATCCAGTGAATACCAGGAGCTCTGATAAAGGTAAAAATGCTCTTTTGTTTCCGTTTGTTTTTGTTATTCATGCGTAATTATACATAAAGGATTAACAGCCTAGAATCATCTTTTATCAATCTATGAATTAAATTATAATGATGCCACAATTCTCATGTCTTTTCTTTTATTTTTACTTCTTTTTTAATTTACAAAACTTCAAAAATAAAATTTTGGTACTTAAAAAATGGTAAATATTGCAAATTTCAACTCTCAGGTTTTAGAGTTTCCTAGGAATAATTAGTTACTACACGCGCATAAATTATAAATCATTGAGGAAAGAAAATGTCACGGACGTAGGTTTAGAACTGCAGCAATAGTAAAGTGCAGGATCGTGTTGAATTAAAATACACTCAACCGCAGAGTGGATTCCGTGAATTGAGTCATTCTCGTATGGTGCAAGTACTCTAAGCCAACCTTCATAAAATACTTTGTTATCTACGCAGGTGAAAAAAATGCCTACTGGAATTGAATGCACTTGAACTGACTCATTTCAGTGGTTCAATAAATCTATTTTTCAATTGTTAACGTACCTTTACAATCTACATTGACTTTTGAGGCTCTTTACAATTTGAGAATACATGAATGTGAATTACAATAACAATGAGTTCTCATTCCTAACTGCCGTAATACATATTGTGATTACACATATCGTATGCTACTTTTTCAGTGCCATTGACCGCAAGAAATGTAAAGAATGGTAATGAAATTCTTCTTAATTAGGAGCTATAATCACAATATCATTATAAACAGGAGCTAAGTTATCACTGTACAAATGTATACTATCATGGAAGTGAAACAATCGTAACTAATCAGACACATTAACCAGGGCATATTCTAAGACTCAATTAGAACTGACGGAATACCTATTATACGAAAACTAAAAAAAAAAGTGCTGCGCATGGTGTCAAAACTGTTAACATACTTATTTGTGTTTGTAGTGCACTGTTGCGCAATTAAATCCTTGATTTTTAAGTTCTCTTTGTCTTTCTGTGCGCCAATTTTTCTCTCTTTGCACTGCCCATTATCAAGTTTTAGAACTGACCATTTTTTTAGAACTGACCATTTTTTTAGAACTGTTCTTTTGGTCAGAACTGCCCGTTAAAATATGCCCTGACATTAACTTTTTGTAACAAAAAATTGAGTGCAAAATGAAATCAGCAATTGGATTTAATATAAGATGTTCACCAAAGAGACATGTCCAAATGATAAGGTTCTATTTCGGTACGTGCATATTGAAAGGTTTTATCTCTGTGGGAAAATCTGGTAGCTTTCAAATTGCCATTTATAGTGTACGGCGCATAAGGCCCTTTCCAAGATAAAACCTTTCTATTTGAGTGCAATTCAATTGCATTCAGTCGATTACTTATCAGGAGAGAAACCTTATAAAATAATCTGGTACTTTTTGCAATAAATAATAGCCCACTGTGCGCGATTAATACACGTTTCTATTTTTGATTTCCTGATTAGGAAATTAGAATATATGCTTTAATGTAAAGTACTATAAAATTATAATTAATAATCGTAAACTAAATATATATTAAAGTAGATACCTCGGCTTCCATACCATCTTAATTTAATTTGAATTCTAGTCTGAATTTAAATGATACATTTAAATTTTATTTTATGTGGCTCACTGTAAGCTGTAACTTTCATCTAAACATAATATTTTATCCCAGCGGGAATTGGGAGCGAAGAAAAGAGATAATAAATTAATGTGGGATTTTGTATCATAATAAAATGTTCCTAAACCATATTTTGGAATCATGAGTCTTACTGAATACTGATGTCTTTCATTTTCGAGACTGATATATTTTAAAGATTCGAAATTTAAAAAAATGATGATATTTATATTTTTTGAATGTTTATACCTTAGAATCATAAAATTTTGAACATCGTTTTGTAATCTTCAAAATTTGAAACTGAAGATCCTTAAATTTTTAAAATGTTTAAATAAAAATGATTGAATTTTAATTATTTTGAATATTATTAAAATTGCAAAATTTTTTATTTTAAAACCTTACACTTGCATAAATTCTTATTGTAAATTTACAAAACTAAATGCTTTTTAATCTTGAAGATTTATAGGTAAAAGTTCTCAAATTTTAATAATTTTGAAGGATAATAGTTAAATTTTCAATTCTTGATCTTTCAAAACAAAGAAATTTCGTAAGGAAATTATCAACAATACAAAATTTTCTATTGTAATTTTTAAATGTTTAAAAAACATTTTTTTATAAGGGTTGATTTTGAAGTTTTCCAGTTGAAAATTCTTAAATTTTAATGATTTGCAAATTAATACTATTGAATTTTGAAGATTTAGAATTGAAAATTCCTAAATTTTGAATATTTTTAACTGAAGACTCCTCAATATTCAATGTTTCTGATATAAAATTATGCAATTTTGAATTATGACATTCTCATCCAGAGTAGGTATTAGATTTGTGTCTCTGTGTGTATATATGTGTGTGTGCGTGGGTTTGTAAATGTTTAGTTTGTTGGCACGATAACTTTCGAAAAAATCGACAGATTGGATTGGCATTTAGTATACTCTTTTAGTGTCCTAAAATAAAGGTCAAGTTCGTTATCCAGCTATTTTGGATAAAAACTCAAAAACTGAGCACATTTTGAAAATTTTTGAGACCACTTTTTGCAAGATTCAAAAATTTGCTGTGCAATTATTTATAGTACTCAAAAAGACAAACAATTTCTTATAATGACTTTTTTTATTAAAATGAAAATTTTCAGAAATATAGCATTTTCGAAATCCAAAAAAAAAAAACGAAAATTAACATTTTTAGCCAAACAACGCAAGATACGAAAAAAAGTCAAGATAAAAAAATGTTTCTTTTGATACACCCTACAAGATTGTCATAACGACATTTTAAATTTTTTTTTAGAAAATCGAAAATTCAAATTTTTATTGCACAAAAAGCACTAAAAAATCAAAAATTCCATTTTACGGCTAAACTATTTAAGATACAACAAATGATGATTAGAACAAAATTATGCACTCAAAAAAGATCTATAAATTTTTCATTAGTAACATTTTGATAGGATGTGCAATTTTTGTTTCATTCCTAAAAAATAACATTAACAAAGAAAAAATCTGCACGGTGAATGGGCACATTCTCATCGAAACTTTGCTTATTTAAATTCTTTTTTATCTTGTGTTTGGGCATTCAAAAAATTTAATAAAATTTTGTAAAGATTGATAAAAAATTATTGAAATTTAAAAAATTATATTTTTCTTCCAACTATATCACAGTATTTCAAAGATTCTAACAGATGGGATCGCATGAACTTCCATCTAACACTAGTAACTGGTCACCCCCCCCCCCCTTCAAACCATAACCCCAACCCATCATCAATGGAATTTTCGTGCGTGACTGACAAATTCGATTGCGAAGCACGAAATACGTGATGAGAATGTGTTCGTTCAAGCCGAAAGAGCTTTAACAAAAGAGAATTAACTATCACCAAATTACTGTTGTCAATAATTTGACCTTTAGTTTAAAAAAACTTGTGGGAATATACAAAGACTGAGCGCAAAGCGCAAGAGAAATACATTATCGAGCGCGGAGCGCGGAAACCAATAATCGCGCGCCTTAGGCGCTTAAGCTTGAGAGCGAAGGGGACCGTTTTGAAATTAAAAATTTTTAATTTATTTAATTTGATATATTTACAGATGTTTAATTTCCAAAATTTGCAATAAAAAGTTCGACAATTTTAATGATTGTTAATTGAAAGCACTTGAATATTAAAGATTTATAATTAAAAATTATCTATAATTCTTATTATTTTAGAATTCCAAAGTCAAGTTTTCAATTCTTGATCTTCCAAATTACAGAAATTTGAAATTATCCAAAGTACAGAATCTTTAATTGCAAGATTTTAATCTTGCATTATTTTTAATTGCAAATTGCCAAAATTACGAATTCTTTAGCTTCAAAAATTTTGAATTTAAAGATCTGTAATTTTAAATAGTTACAATAGAAGACGGTTCATTTTAAAACATTTTTAAATACAGATTCATAATAATTTTTAATTGTAAATTTTCAAAATTTACAATTCTTCAATTTGAAAAATTGAAAATTTAAGGTTCTAAAATTTGTAAGATTTACAATTTTTAATCTTAATGATTTGAAATTTATAAGTATTTAATTTGAAGGATTAAGAAATACAAGTTGGTAAATTTTGAGCTTTTGAAGATAAAAAGTCAAGATTTTTCGATTCTAAATTTTCCAAATTGATGAAGTTTCAAATGTAAATAATAAAAATAACAAAATTAAAAAAAATTTTAAATTATAAACTTCAATTTTCAAAAGATACAGTTGAGAATTCTTGAACTTTCGAAATATAGAATTGCAAATCATTCAATGTTCAACATATTCATTTTAAAGGTATAAGTCTTTGAAGGTTTTTTAGGATAGTTCAATTTTTAAGATATATAATTGAATATTCTTCGACTTTAAATATTTTCAATCCAAAATTCTTTAATTTTGAGTATGTGCAATTGAAGACTCTTTAATATTAAATGTGTATAACAGAAAGTGATGCAATTTTAAATATTTATTTGCAATACTTTTTTGAACATATACAATTAAAATTCAGTCAGTAACTGTAGCTGTAATTAGTTACTTTTTTGAGGAACTACTTTAATACTGTATCTAGTTTCAAATTTCATTAAATCTATTAATTATCTAACTATTTAATTAATACTAAAGTAAACTAAAAATTATTGTCATGTTGATTTAACATGATGAGAATTTCATATTCGAATTCAAACTAAAGAATTTCTATTCATTCGCAAGAACTTCAAGTGGAAACAGAATTTCACAAGATGTCAAAGTGACTTATACTAATAAATTGTGAAACTGGGTGGTAGACAAAAATCAAGAGAACGCACGCGATAAGTGAGCGGAAACAGGAGCTTCAGTGCGGACTAAGTGAATAAATGAATCCGAAGATTACTATTAATAATTTATTTAGAAGAAAAATTAAGTTGCTTTTGAAGGAGCAATAATGGTTTTCAATTTCATATCCAACCAGGATCACGCCCTTCTACTCTCTCAATCCTCAAGATTTAATACTGCATCTAATCTCCCCATTCAAATTTACAAAAGAAGACATCAATCCCTCGAGGCGCTTGGTTATTGTATAATTCGAAACATTTGAATGTGCGTAATATATAGGTATAACAGTTTGATAAATAAATTCGAGCATGCAATATTGCAGTGAACGGACTGTAAAATTTCTTGTAGCGTACACATTTCGCGAAACCCGTTCCCATGTCGGTGCGTGTGGGTGCAAGAAAAAAAGGAACCTACGCACATTTCACATATTTGGTCGCTGCGATGAACGAACTCTGGCTACTTCAAATAAATCCGTACACCTTGTACACGGTTTCCCTCAGCTTTTTTAAAATATGACCAGACACGTTTCACATGGGAGGATGAGCAGCGTAAAAAGTTGTGCAGAGGCGGAATGTTATCCGTAGAATCCTAATATTTAGATACAATCGATTTATTTTAATTTCAGCGACTTTTTATGAAAGCTATATACGCGAGAGAAATTTCTTCCTTTCAGTGGTGTAACACTATTTCATTTTAGATTATATAATAGATCAAATAAAAATATATGCATTTAGTTGATTATATTTTTATATCAATAAACGTCACCATATTTCAACTGTCGTGAAAAATTGTTGGTGGGATTAGCGCGTGCACCATTTAAAATGACTGCTCACTTTAAAACGTGATTACACGATCAAAATAGAAGCCAGAAACTTTAGTGAGAATCTGTTGCACCTCGACTTCAACTCGTGGCATGATCTAGAAAAATTGCAGAAAAACTCTGAAATTTATACCACACAATCTTTGAGGTATCATCTTCAATTTACGCTAATAAAAGTTGAAAAATATTGACGGACTACCGATATATGATTAAAAATGTCCAAGCGTATCTGCGACTCGACGCAGAGACGCTTGGAAATTTTTGGCCACATCTTGGGAACACAAGAAGATTTTTGAAATTTCGTTCGCCTAAATTCAAGATAAGACTTCCATAAATGTGTGCTCACAATCTAAAATTTTTGCTGCATGTCTCCTGAATGATGACATGAAGTCCCAAATTTGGGCTCTTTTATTATTTGTAAAACATATTGTTTGCGCTAGCTTAACGTTTAAATGGCCGAACATTTTCTGTAAAACTTACTAAAAAATGATTTGACAGAAAATTTACCTTTAACAATACTTAGAGCTCATTTAGGGCTCTAAGAATATGATAATTAAAAATTTTTTTTAAATCTTCAAACAATCCTGGTAAAAATGAATTAAACAAATTTCTTTTTCGACCCTATGTTAAGGCTCATTAGGGCTCCCCGAATGTAATATTTAGACTCTAAACAAAATTGCTGAAACAATTATTGTTTAAGCAAACTTACCAAAAAAATTATTTTCTCTTCGTTTCTCTTGCATAATTTCAGGCTCATTTAAGGATCCTAAAATATCATCAAGAAAAGCTCGTGCGATATTGGCTGTTTTATTATATATATTGTTGTGCCACCTTAATATTATAAAAAATACGTTAAGAAAACCATGTACACGTTTTTACCCCTCGAATAATTTAGAACTCATTTGATACTAATTTGGGCCCGTAGTTCCAAACATTTGGGCTCTATTATTTTTTGTAAAAAATAGTTTTTGCAGTACATTTGCTTTACAATAAGTTGGTTTCAGGCTTCTGTAAAACATACTAAAAATTATTTTACAGAAAATTCACCTTACATAAGAATTTGGGGCTTATTTAAGGCTCTGGGAATATGATAATGAAACATTGAAAAAAAAGTTTAAACAAATTTAACAAAAAAATTTTTTTTCTTTTCGTTTCTCTTGCATAATTTCCGCCACATTTAAGGCTCCTGAAATATCATCGACCGAAAGTCGTGCGATATTTTCTTTGCTCTTTTTTTTGTTCTATATTGTGCTGTGTCACCTTAACATTATAAAAAATATATTAAGAAAACTATAAACAGATTTTTACCCCTCGCATAATTTAGGGTTCATTGGGTACTAATTTGGGCTCGTAGCCCCATATTTTGGGACAATAATAAAACAATAATTGCTGGGAATATGATATTTAAACTTTAAACGAAATTGTTTGAACAATTATTGTTTAAACCATTTTTTTTAAGTTTAAATATCATATTCGAAGAGGCCTTAATTATAATTTAAGGTGAATTTTCTATAAAATCATTTTTAGTACATTTTACAGAAATCTGCAACCACCTTATTGTTAAGCTACTGCAAACACTATTTTTTACAAAAAATAATAGAGCCCAAAAGTTAGGGCTACGGGTCCAAATTAGTATACAATGAACCCTAAATTATGCGTGGGGTAAAAATGTGTTTTATGGTTTTCTTAACGTATTTTTTATAATGTTAAGGTAGCACAACGCCATCACGGTGTGCCTGAACAAACTTTAAATGGCGTTGACAAGAGTGGTCTTTAAGATTTTTGGGTTTCGTTCTAGAATGCTTCAGAAACAATTTCCAAGAAATATTAAAATCATTCTTAGAGCCGCTTTTTATTTTTGCCTTCTTTAATGTCAATTTTTTAAGTAATTTGAAAAAAAAGAAATTATTTTTGAAATAAGCTATGTTTAAACTACAAAATAGTAGTTTATGTACCTCGGCACTTAACTGCCGTTCTGCGTACGATACTTTATCTGAAATATAGGCAGAATAAGCGCTCTTTTTCCGTAAAAAAGCTCTTGATTGTACCGCGTACGTACGCGCTTAGGATGACATTATATGTCCAAAATCCACTTTATAGTTTAACGTAATTTAAAAATAAATATTTCTAATTCTTTTCTTTCGCTTTTTTCACTTCTCACTTACTTGACTTCTTCCTCCTTAGTGGCATTATGTGCCGCTCCTAGCAGTACAATAAAGTGCTATTTTAGTGCTGCTCCGCGGGCAGGAAACGAGCGGTTATGCTGCCTATTTCAGATAAATGAAACTTAATATTTTTTTAAATATAAATCTTGTGAAATGAGTGTATTTTTACATAATTTTTAATATACATAATTTTATACTAACTTACAAGAAACGTTTTAAAAAAAACAAATAGCTTAAACTTTTAGAACTCAAGAAATAATAGCAATTAACATTTACTGTGAATTCAAAAAGCGCCAAAAAGTGTAACTTTTCTCAAGATATTTACAATGGTAGTTCATATTTTTTAAGAAACGCTTTTAAATCTTTCCTAAATAAATTTGATATCTTCCGATCCAGCAATAATCTAGGGTATGTTAAATATGTTCAGTGTTTTCAAGACTTTTACGATGTTATTAATTTGCGTTTAAAAATTTCATAAAAGTTTTCTAGATTGAAGAATCAGTGTCATACCAAAAGTGCATGCGATAATCTTTCATGTAGCATATTTTTGCAAAGAGAAACAGCGAGGTCTTGAATAGTACAGTGAACAGTCAATGGAATCGTTACATGCAGATTTTAAAAAACCGTGGGACAAATATAAGGTTCAAAAAAGTAATGATAATTTTTCTAATAATTTATTAAAGATTGTACAAGAATATAACAGTCAATATATGTTTTGTTGTCATTTTTTGTGCATATTGTTTCTTAACTTCATTGCTACATAATTTTTGTTAAAAGTTTTTTTTACGTTGGTATAAAGCTAGGTACGTTAAAAAGCTCTAAGAATAATTTTAATTTTTTTGGGAAATTGTTCATGGGGTTTTCTAGAACGAAACCCAAAAATAATATAAGACCTCTCTTGTCACCGCCAATTAAAGTTCGTTCAGGCACACCGTGCCTTATATAACAAAAGAAAAGGGAAAAGGAAATATCGCACGACCTTCGGTCGATGATATTTCAGGAAATTTGGTTAAACAATAATTTTTTGAACAATTTTGTTTCAAGTTTAAATATCATATTCGGGGAGCCCTAAATGAGCCTTACCACACGGTAGGCAAAGAAATTTGTTTAATTGATTTTTACTAGGATTGTTTAAACAAAAATTGTTTGAGCAATATTGTTTTATTTTTGATTATCATATTCCCAGAGCCCTAAATGAGCCCTAAATTATTCATTAAGGTGAATTTTCTGTAAAATCATTTTTAGTATACGTTTAACAGCAATGTTCGGACATTTAAACGTTAAGCTAGCGCAAACAATATTTTTACAAAAAATAAAAGAGCCCAAAATTTAGAACCACGGGCCCAAATTAGCTCTTAATGAGCCCTAAATTATGAAATAAGTTACATCTCATCTATACCTTAATAGTTTTGTGTCAGCTTAACATACCTCTTACGACAAACAGCCGTGATTCCCGACTGAAATTTGAAGCAGCAGGATTCGACATTTGTAGTCATATTTTGACAACCCATGCCGATTTTTTAAGTTTTATCGACTTTAATTAAATGTAAGGCTTTAAAGACTGTGTGGAATAAATTAAAAATTTGTAGAGAAAATTTTCTCGTTCATGCCACAAGTTGAAGTCGCGGTACAAAATTCCAGAAATTCCTTAATATTTTTAAACTTCTCACATTGTATATGCTCTTGAAACGGTCAAAAAATTTCTATTAGGCGTTATTTTATGTAGAATTTTAAAATCTTTCTAAATGTTTAAAAAAAGTTTCGCTGGCTTTTTTTGAAGGGGTGACAGTACAAAACAAATACAATTTTTTATATACAATAATAATATAATAATAACAATTTGATTTTATAAGTCTCTAATTCTATTTTTCCAATAACTTACTTTATAATTGAAAAATTAATTATTTTCTCAAACTCTCTAAGGAGAGGAAGACGATATTGGAAAATCATCCTAAAAGTTTAGCCTGCTTGAAATTTCGCTTTATCAGTTCAAATTTAAAAAGATGTACGTTTTAAAAATTTAAGTCTCGGTGATACAAAAAGAAGTAATAAAATAAAAGTAAAACAACAAATTTTTGTCTCAAAAGAAGAGGTTTCAAAAATTTATTATCGCAAATATACACACTGCAAGACATCCAGAATTTTTTTTCTACACTTAAATTGATTTTCAGGAATAAATAATGAGTTTTGCTTTAAAATAAGTCCAAGAACATAAAAAACTGTTAACTATTTCCAAGGCTATATAATTTAATATATACTGAAATTTAATATTCTGTTACAGGGTTAATGAAATCGTATAATTATTATCAAATGTTATCACTAGTTTGATAAATGTTTTATGATTTATGGTACACAAATTTTCACTATTATATATTTATCATTATCGTAAAAGCGGAAATCTGAAATTAATTGAATAATTTTAGCTGAGAAAAAAATTGTTTATGTTGTCATTCAAGAAAAGTAGAAAAAAAGAATTTTTGAAATCTGTTAATATCTCCTGTTCTCTTTTTTGATTAAGAGATTTAAATGTTTGAAAACTCAAAATAAAATATATAAAATTAAAAATTAAACAGAAATTTTCTTGTTTAATTAAGAATTTTTACAAAATGCGCAAACAACGAGCAAAAAACATGTTTTTTTTCATTGAGTCATATGCACACATTCTGGAGAAAGTTTAATATGTCAAACATGAAATTTATTGAGCTTGCACGAAAAAAAACACTTTATCATTTTACTTTTGCGGGCATTATTTCGTGATTCAGGAATGTTGTGATTTTGATATTTTCGATTTCTTTCTCAACTTTGGAATGTTTTAAAATCACAAACGTCTTTTTATATCAAAGAAAAATGCTTTTTCCCAAAATAGTGTGCATATATGTTCAATGTGTTATTGACGACATGAACACAAAGACAGAACAAAATTTTATAATATAAAGTATTTATAAAATTGGGTTGTTATACGGGAAAAAATTAGCGTAATTCAATTATTCAAAATTTTTAAATAATTTCACACAGCTAAAATGAATTTATCTTGATACAATTTTCATGTAGGATGTACAATATGGTGATTCGTATTTATAATGTTGAAATTATAAAAAAAAATTATTTTCTACTCTCACCAACTAGTTTTGTTCGAGTGTTAAAAAGAATCCTTGAAATTTGAGCAAAATCGGTAAATATTTAGGGGTCGCGCAAAGACCATGGAGTCTCCCATTGATTTAACATGGAAAAAGTAAGCTTTTCTTTAATCTAATACTTAAAGGCTATAATATGTTACAAATAATTTCGTATTTCAGTATATTATTTGAAATTATTTAAAAATTGTGCACAATATACTAAATGAATTTAAGACACTCTTATGGGTCTCTAAATAAAAACCCATAAGTGACTAATTTAAATTTTACGTAACATTGCGGTTTATTGATGCTATTTGAAAGTATTGTTTCGTAATTATTCAATAATTGGTCCAGTCAGGTTCCCTAGTCATTTTAAAACTCATCGTTAATTGTTTAGAAAATGGTATTATTATGTTATTGTTATACCATTAAAGTATCCCTTTCGTGATAATATGTTTAAACTTTTTTTCAGGTAAGTCGCGAAATGAACATATTTTCTAGATGTTATAAGTACTTTAATCAATGACAACAATCAAATTTTAATTCTAATTATTTTGTAAACAAATTTGAATTATTTGAACAATTTTATTTGTTTTAAGTATATTATAATATAAATATAATTAATAAATTATTTTAACAAATTATAGCATTGTTATAATTGATTAAGAAACTCATAAAGTCTAGGAAATACGTTTATTTTGCGACACACCCCAAAAAACAAATGTTTAAACAACCTAAAATTATTATTCATAAAAAACGGTCAAAATCCCTCATAAAACCGCCATATTAAGTAAAATTAAAATTTTTCATGTATGGAATTTTATTTCGGGGTTAATAATAGTAGCTTAAAGTCATTTACCCGCAACATTTATGATTAATGCTTATACTCTGGCGAATTTTAAACAATATACTGAACTACTTAATTATTTATAACATTTCATTTCAAAAAACTGACTTTTTTCAATGTTAAATCAATAACAAAAAGTAACGATATTTTCGCGACTCCTGAATAATAAGCGATTTCGTTAAAACTTAAAGGAGATTTTTCTCGGTTTTTGGAGAAAAAAACTGATGGACGGGGGGTGAGAGTAAAGGCAATTGGAAAAGTAAAAATTAAGGGTCACCTTAGTGTACAGGCGACAAAATATTATGTAAAAAGAAAAATATTGAACGTTTTTTTCTACTGAAAAAACTTCTGAGATTCAACATTTAACTTATTTTTTAACTTTTTAGACATTTTTAACCTTTTGGTATTTTAGAACATTAAAAAGCACCATAAATGTGGAATTTTAAGAAAACTGATGGATTATCAAAAGGGGGCATAACGATGTTTTTTATAATGGGTGAAAATACTAAGAAGGCATCCAAAAAACATTATTTCTAGGATAAAAACTTTAGCCTTCTCTTTTAAGTGAAAGTTGGTTCTAAGGAGGCGTGGTAGGATTGTTGAAAATTTTTTAATGGAATTTGATTTTCATTCCAGAGTAGCTTTGAAAGCTTCTTGAAAGGAAAAATTAAATTTTCTTCCCTTGCCACTGCACTGTGGAGTATCGAATGGAGAATAAACGTGATTATCTACTTTAAAACAGTCAGTCAGTCCCCCATTTTCTATTGAACGGAAACAGTTCTCAAACTGTGCAAGACTTCTTGCAGACTCCATAGGGACTCTGAAGATCTCCGCTTTTCGAAGTTTTCCGTCGCAATCGAAACAAAACGTAGGGAAGTCGAGAGTACAATAATTGTGTACGAAAAGAAACAATTACTTTTTTCGAAAGGAGACACAATAAGGGTGGAGATAGAAGTCGCTTGTGTCAAGTAGGATGGGATAATGTGAAAGACTTTCTTTTACTGCTTTATTTATCCAGCTGCATTCATAATACAAGATCCATGATCAGAAGGAATGTGCTATCATCTTTTTTTTATGAATGCTCGAACTAACTTTTCAATAAGTATTTTTACATTCAAATAGAAAGCCAACGTATGATTATGGTTTTTATTTTTTTCACGCAATTACAGCATTTTAATGAATTTTTTATGTTCGACATACCCTTCCGTCTTCTGACATTGTGTAATATTTCGGTGAATCCTTCCTTTAAAATCGCATGTTACACGTAGCCGACCCCCCCTCCAATTTTTGAATACGAAAATTAAATGTAATTTTGTATACGCGTCAATCGAATGATGACTAATTAGTTAAAAATGTTTGTTACAAGTATGAGAATACAGTGGATTCTTGCTTATTCCAAGACGCACCCGCCACGGTTTCTGTACGGGCTTGCACACGTCAGTGTCTGACCAATTAAAAAGAGGCACGAAGAACGGGAAACCGTTATTGGTTTGAATTAAGTATTTTAGCATAACGTCATGGAAATGCATACGAATTTTTGAAGAAAATATTCTAAATGTAATAGTAAATCATAAATGTACGAATAGTAATATTTGTCAAGTGTAGCATGTATTTACTCAGTCATGTTCCATTATTTTGTCGATTGAAAACCTTTCAGTGTCATGAAATAAAATAAAATATATTATATTATGTTATATTATATTATACATTACATTATATGTATCATTATATTATATTATATTATATTATCGCCTACCTCGAAAGGGAAACGGCTTAATGGTGTGATAATAATAATAATAATATTATTTTATTATATTTCGTGAAACAGAAAGGTCTTAAACCGATATAAGAATGAAATAGAATTTCGCAAATGCACTTTACATTCGAAAAATATTACTATTCAGACATCTATAACTTATTTCTACGTTCAGAGTCCTTTTTCCAAAAAGGCGAATGCATTCCCATGTCAAGATGTACCAAATATGATAATCTTCCTGACATGTCCACCTATCCTACAACGGTCGCGACGTCATGCTGCAGTACTTAATATTCCGCGAAATATTCGAGTCGTTGTTCAATTCTATCATATTAATTTTTAGTTGATACATTGTAATATTTCAAGTAAATTTTATATTTGTCACGGATACGTCAACGAAAACACTTGAAAACCAGTGGTATGATTGATGCGCAAACGCATGGACGCACACATGCTGATTAGAATAAGTCTACTCTTATATCGACTGAATTTCAAATCAATTAATGGAACCCATCAATACGAAAATTTAATTATTCCTGGTTAAAAGGTTTAGCAATTTAAAAAAATTAGTTAACAATTAGAACATTTATATGAAAATTGATCTTTTCTAGTTGAAAATTCAAGAATTTGTTTGAAAATTCGTGTATTTTATTGATATTCGATCTTTTTCTGAAAAATAAATCCTCATAATTAAAAATAAACTTTTTGGGTTAAAATTCAACTTTTTTGAATGTAGAATAATTTTCTTTAACATTTATTTAAACTATTCTGATAAAAATTTGCTTTTTTCCGTTTGAGAATTAATTTTTTCCCCCAAAAGTGCAACTTTTTCATTTCTGCTTGAAAATTGATATTTTTAATCGAAAATTAATATTTTTTAAATGAAAAATCATATATTTTGTTTAACATTCGTATTTTTTTTTTGCAAATTATTCTTTCTATTTGCAAGTTCTTGCTTTTTTATCAAAAATGCAACTGCTGCGTTGAATATATTTTAATGGTTTTATTGAGGATTGAACTCTTTTGTTTAAAATTCCTATTTGTTATTTAAAATTAAAATATTTTTTAATGAAATATCAAGTATTAAATGTTTTGAAAATTCTACTTTTCGAGTTGAAAATTTAAGTGCCACGTGATATAAAACCTTTGTAAACCCCTCCCATGCTACACTAGGGCTGCCCCCCGTCACCCTTTAGAGTGTTAAGTAATATATGAACTCACCTTTTTTATTGATTGGATCTTTTTATTTAAATAAATATTGGAACTACTCAATGAGTAAGTATTGTTTCATGTAACTGTGTAATAAATAAATAAACGACTGAGTGCAACCAAAATTCAGCTACAATAATTATAACTTTTTCCATCCTCAAACATTTACCCATATTTATAAAAATTGAATAAACTGGTCAAAAGAATGCATTCAATAATATGCTTTAACGTTCGGATGTAAAAAGCGTCGTATATTTTACTGCAAGCTATCTTGAGCATAAAACTGTAAAAAGGTTATATTCGAACAAAATGGGAAGATATAATAAAACGATAAAAAAACCTGCCAATAAAATTAAGTGGGTACCAAAGTAAAGGTCTGTGATAATATTCTAAATCGTCACCAAGTTTTTATACACAATAAAAATAGCAAAAAATAATTATACTTTAGATATTAAAAAAAGATTACAATAAATAAAAATAAAAGTCTTGGCATTTTAAGTCGCGGTATTGTAGAGGCAGAAGTTACATTTAGTTTCAGTGTTTTATTTATAAAGTTTCCTTTAATTTCGATCAACGCTTTTTCATAACTTTTTGAGAATCTATCAAAATTGATTCATGCTTCTGATATCAGTTCTTTGATATTGCGGAAACATGGCTCATGCAATATGCATAGAATCCGTTTCGGAAATCTTTTGAATCTTGTTTACTTGAATTGCATGAAGCGGTGCATTTTTATTTTCGTTTGGGATAATAATTCTGCTTGGAAAGGTCCGTGTCTCTAGTGGTCCATGCGCCTAAAATCGATTGAGAGAGACACAGGCGGGGCATGAACCTCTATCTCTATAGTACATTCCTCGTAACTTCAAGTCGAGAGAAAAAACTGCAAATAACATTTTCAGTTTGTAACTAATGGTGTTTCTATTAGAACCAATTTTTGGCTCCTAAGGAACCCCTTTTGCTGAAAAGGAACCAAAAACAATGCATTTGTTCCAAAGCCACTAACTAAAAATCCTGTACAGCACCCTCGGCGGATCCTGGACATGTCTCTGGACGCGATCCTTCACAGGTAATCTTGATGGTTCCTGAGCAGACATTTGACGAAGGAAACTGTTTATTTTTCTGCAAAGGAACCTTCACTTACAAAGGAACCCTTGAATGATTGTGTATAGGTTCCTGTACAGGTTTCAGGTTTCTTTTAGAAGTAAATTGGGATGCGAGTTTCTGTACAGAAACTCTTATGAGATCCTTCATAGAAAGCCATCGCGAAAACTCACTTTACTTACAGCTATAAGCTTGCTTTTCTTTTATTCTTTTTTTATACTTTTATGCTACTCGCAGATTATTTCCCAGGAGGGTTTACGTATAGGATCTTAAACAAGTTCCTGTACATGAACGCGCGTCTCAAATCACTCTTTGAAGGACCTGTACAGCATCATTCAAACTTTAGCTTGCATACAGATTCCTTTGCAGGATAATGTACAGTTTCCTTCCTCAAACTCCTGTACAGGAACAGTCAAGGTTAATTGTACAGGTTTCGTGTGAAGGTTCATGTTCAGCAACATGTCCAGGATCCTCTGAGTTTCCTGTAAAGGAGTTTTCAGCTGGGGAGACTCCAGTTGAACCACCGAAAGGAACCCAATTTTAATAGAGACTTTTTCCAAAGAACCTATTTTTCGACATAACTGAAAGAAAATAAATAAAGTTGAAAATATTATCGCAATTAGAATATTGATATATTAACATTATGAACCTAATTTTCAGGTTATGTGTCAAACTGGTGAACATAAAAACGTGTTAATATGAAATATAATTTTTTTTACCGACAAATTCCATAAATCTCTAAATTATCAAATCCACTTTGCAACGGGTTGGTTTTTGAATGCACCTTTATGATGTTCTATATCAGAATTAGGCTTTAAGTATTCTCTAAAGGAACCCCCGTGGGTCTCCGCTGGTTTCTATTAGAGTTCAAGTTCTAAAAGATACCAGCTTTTATTTAAGCTACAAATTTTGTGAAACCCCAGTTTTTCCTGCTTGACTTTCAGTAGAATTATTTTCTGCCTAGGAGTAAAACGTTTTCTATGTGTCCAAAAATGATTGCCAATTTTTTATCTGCAAAGTTTTCGATCACAAATAAAAATTATAAAATCATATTTTAGAAAAAATATTTCCTCATCAAGCAAGAATTCTTTAAATATTACCGAAAATATTATTTTTTTGGGATTTGTGTAATGCAACACTTATTGTGAGATATACAGAGTGGGCCATTTTAATCTGTCCACCCCAAAATCTCCGGAAATAAGAGGCATACAAAAAAGTTGTCCAGACAAAATTTGCTCAGGAAAATGCGGGCCATCTTTTTGAAAAATTGGTTTTGACCTTGAGATCAATTCTCAAGGTTATTTGAAGGTCACATTGATTTTTTTTAAACGGAAATCCCCATTTTTGACATTAGATTCTGAAAGAGCGGGAAATTTTACGTTCGAAATAATAGGTAGAGTTAATTTTTACGAGGTCAAATAAAGGTTAGATCGAGGTAAAATTTCAAAAATCATGTAGAACATGATTTTTTTGTTTTTTTTAACACGTTTGGGCAACACAAAGCTAGGGTGAATTCGGAATCAACGACCTTGATCACCTTGACCTGGAGACCGAATTCGAAGCTTGTGAGTTTAAGGGTTTGGTTTCGGGTGTATTAGTTAAAGAAAACAAACACTTGGTCCATCTAATGACCTTCCAATTTGGGCTCAAGGTCAAGGTGATCAAGGTCGTTGGTCCAAAATCCACCCCAGCTTTTTGCTGCCCATACGTGTTAAAAGAATAATACAAAAAAAATCATGTTCTGCATGATTTTTGAAATTGCACTTCGGTTTAACCTTTATTTGACCTCGTGAAAACTGACTCTAACTATCATTATGGACGTAAAATTTCCTGTTCTTTCAGAATCCAATGTTAAAAATAGGGGTTTCTGTGTAAAAAAAATCAATGTAGCCTTCAAATAACCTTGAAAATTGATCTCACGGTTAAAAACGATTTTAGATAAAAATGGCCCCCATTGTCCTGAGCAATTTTTGTCTGAAATTCTTTTTTGTATAGCGCTTATTTCAAATCTTTCCGATTTTTGTTCACTTTCAAAATATCTGATTTTGTAGAAATTGTAAATAAGACTGTTTAATTGGAATAAGGGTTAAAAATATTGATTTTTTGTATTGCAATTCATTTTTGAAAATGAAAAAAAAATTAAAATTTGATTTTTTATGTTTCGTTCCGTACTGAATCACCGCACTGTTCACTAAGGTGATGTGAATTAATTATGGTACATACGAAACAATCAAGTACGATATATTTTGAAAACCCTTTAAAGATTTCATTTGATTAAAAAATTTAAGAAAAATTGTTTATTAGCTTGAAACTTTTTGAAATCCTTAAAAAGCTTTACATTTTGATTTTATCGTTTCCAAAAATCTAGATTTTGTTTTTTAAAATTTTTTTAATCTATTCAAGTTTTGAATAATTTGTAAATTTGTTTCTAAATTTCTAAATATCTTTCAGAAGGGTTCACTTTTTCTTAAAATTAGAAAAAAAATTCTTCACAATTGTAAAAATTGCCCCACAATTTTGGGGAGATTATTTTTCAACTATTTTCGAAATCTTTTGGAATGTTTTATAATCATTTTAAATATTCACTTAAAATAAGTCTTTCAGAATAAAAATGACTTTAAATTTTCCTAAGAATCTTAAGAAAAATTTTTTTTATCCTCTTCGTACTTCTTGAAGTTCTGGAAGAGATTTTAATTTTTTGTTCGAAATCTGCACAAATCTATATTGAATAAAAATGTTGCTTTAGAATTTCCCATATTATTTTTTGATAATTTTGGTAGTATTTGTAAATATTTTCAATTCTTTTTATATATTCTCTTAAAATTAATGCTTCAAAATAAAAAATCATTTTAAGTTTTTCCAGGAGTCTTGCAATTTTTTTGACTTTGGAAACTTCGAAAACTTGAAAAATATGCATTTTGTTGAAAAATTCTTACCATCTCTTCAAATAAAAAATGTTTCTAAAACTTTTTTATGCTTCTACATTTTTTTAAAAACGATTCCAGTTTTATTAATCGTACAAATTTCAATGCATCAAATTAATTTCTTTAAAATGTTCCAAATTATTTATTATTTTTTAATTATTATAAAAACTTTGAACATTCTCAAAAGCTTAGCAATTTCTTAAAATTAATTTTTTAACATTAAAAAGAAATTTTAAATTTGCCTAGGAATCTTGAGAAAAATTATGTATTCTCTTAAAATGTTTTGAAATTCTGAAAAAAATTTCTTAAATAGTATTTTTTTATGATCCTTCCTGCCCTCTTATATGATTTTAATTTCTTAAAAATGAAAACATTTAAAACAAAGTTACGTTATATTTTCGAAACCTTCCCCATTGTAACAGGCCCTTCAAATCTCCTCTTGAACTCCCCCTCTGTCCCAATTAATGGATCGAAATTCGCTAATTTTTCAGGTCACAGCATTGGCAAAAATCTTTAAATGTACTCAATTTTGTTGTACCAAATACAATTGTTTTTAATAGTCTTCTAAAGATATCCTGCAAATTTCGTGTAATTTCGAAGTTATTTGTAATAATTAAAAAATCTTTTATTAATAAAAAGGTGTTTTACTCATCCAATTAATAATTAATAATTTTGTTGGTACATGTTATTTTGTGAATGCCCTTTAGCGAAGACCGTTTGTAGCTTTAAAAAGTTAAAATATTTTAAGAGAAATTGAAAACGTGGAGATAAGCCTGAATTTCTAGACATAAAGTAGCCCTTCCCCTTCACGGAGAAAAATGGATGTTTAAATGTAGATGTTCAAAGGGTAAGATTGTCCCACCTAACATCCAGATATTCAT
>JAAAKG020012671.1:0-20883 GCA_010014905.2 Druon quercuslanigerum | reverse complement strand
ATTATATCAAAAAAAAAAATATCCATATATATATATATATATATATATATATATATATATATATATATATATATCGACGTGTCTAGATTAGAATTGGCTATCACGGCACAATCAAATAAAAAGGTTCCCTGATTTGTCTGTACGTCTGCATGTATGTCTGTCTTTTAATTTCATTTTTATCTCGCGTGTAGGGCTTTAAAAAATCTAGTTTTTTAATGGTTTTCTGGGGTTTCTAAGAATTAAATTTTTTTTGCTTTTGAATCTATTTTTTGAAGATTAAAACAAAAAACAGAACTATACAATATTATTTATGACAAATTATTTAATTTTCTTATCAGTAAAGGTATTAAATTCAAAGTTTTTCATAAGGCAACTCCCATAGCGCCGATGATAAGGACGATAAATTTAACGGAAGATTCCAGGTACAATCGTCGCAACTCGTTCACAAGGTCTCTATACCTCTCTATCTTTTCATTCTTCTTGGCTATGATGATTTTTTCAGCTGGTACCGAAAATTCGATAACGAACATGTTTCACTTCTTGAAGTCAAAGAGAACTATGTCAGGCTTCGAGTATGCAACAGAAATAATTGTCGAGAATATAAAGTTCCAGAAAATGCAGCACTTCTCATTCTCCCTAATTGCCTATATTTCCCTAGAAGCCGCATTGTGCCTTTGAATGTAGGACCTTCCAGCATGAGTTGGACAACTAGATAGTATGTGTCCTTGATGCTCGAGGCGTCCATGGCACACCCTGCAGCTATCATCTGCAAAGTCTGGTCTTAAATTTTGGCGACGGTATGTTAAGATGGAAATAACACCGTCTTGACATGCCACAATGAAACCCTCAGGTCCCGAATTCAATATATATATAACTTAGAGTTTGGCGGAACTCCATGGTCGGAATAATAGGCAATAGTCATATTGAGATATATGCTAATTTATCTTACCAGGCGCCCCTATCGACCATCAAGTTTGCCCAATAATAAGAATCATATCTTTCGCTCATCTTTTTTTACATTTTGAACGCAATACACGTAAGTAATGCATAAATATTTTTGTTCATTCGTCCAAACTTTACATCTTTGCAGATTACGGACAGGATTGGAAACCAAATTACAGCAAGATGATTGAAACAAGAATAACACGTCGAGAAGCCTTTAAAAATACCTAGGGACTTTTCTCAAAAAACCTTTTTTTGTTTAATGAATAATTAAAGAGACTTTTTAATCTCTTGTTGCAGGGTCTGACTTAAGCAGGACAAGGTTCCCGCATTTCATTTTTTATTTTGTAGATCCGGAAGGCTTCCGTTCTGTTTCCAGATACAGTAGGTTCGTCGGCGAGTTTATGAAATAGTAGGAAAATGGAGGAACACACAATACAAAAAATCATGTGCCCGCTGCCTGGGCACATTCTCATCACAAGTTTCGTAATTTAATTTTTTTCCGTCTCGCGTGTAGTGTTTCAAAAAATTTAATGTTTTTTTCTAATGATTTTTACTCTAATGCTAAAAAATGTGTGTAAGTCATTGTGTGGAAATCAAAGGAAAAATTCGTTAGCTAGCCATATTAGATAAAAAAAGTCAGAGCGTATATATAATATTTTGAGATCACTTTTTTGGATTCAAAAATGCTCTTTACGGATGTTCATAATACTCAAAAGGACGAACAATTTACACTAATTATTCTAACAAAATAAACAATTAAAGCCAAATACCGCCCCCTTCCTCTTCATTAATCGGAATTCAACAAAAGAGAATTCACAAGCACCAAATTACTGTTTTGGAAGGAGTAGCGCATATACAAAGGCCGAGCGCGAAGCGCGAGAACAACAGTCGTTTGGCCTAGGCGTGCTCAAAATCGCGAGCGAATATAGAAAAACTACAAAGGCGTATTCAGAAAATATAATTTAAAGTTAAAAAATAGCATTGATTGTGGATGAAACAGTGCCACTCACTATAGAATTGATAACATCAGAAAAATAATCTGATTATACATTAGGAGCCCGATTTGTTAAAATAAATATAGCCTCATTAACTAGACCAGATCATGATAGGTAAACGCTAAGGTCTATAGAACAGAATACCTGACGTTAACATGAGATTATTTTACGTTCCTTGCTCTCTTACAATTTAAATATTGGTGTGAACGATTCTGATAAATATGGTCAACTAAAAGATGGGACACATGTTGTAAGTATCTTTCGATATTTGCAGCAAACCCGCTTTCTCATACACGTTATCATATCGAACAGATAAAGTAATAGGATTTGGTTATAAAATAGGTGAAATTTATGATGAGCAAATAAAAATAAAAGAAAACTCTAGAATACCTCTCTACTCGTCATTAAGGCGCTTGCTCAAATTTGATTTTTAACTTACGTATGCCACTGTGTATGCCTAGTTGTCATTTAGCATAAAATCTTATCTAATATCAACGCAGTTATTCCGATTTTAGAGCAGTCGAATCTCGATGTAACAAAATCGGACGTAAAAATAAATATTTAAGTGTTTATTTGTTTTATTTTAATTTAATCTAATAAATAATTAAAATAATAACTGTGTAGACTCCATCAACAATTTAAAGAGTTGGTAGTATTATTTTGATTTAAAATAAAAAATAGAATTGAATATGTTGTTATACCGGGTTTTCTAGATTTGCTTGTTTTTGATTCTGTGCGATGCAATAATGTGCTGGCTTCGTGATTTACTGACCCCCACCCCCACACCTCCCCGAAGAATCCCTTGACTCTTTGCATCATAAAAAAATTCTGATACAGCTATAACCTTGATAAAATATTTACCTGAATAAATGATATACTTTATTATTATATTTACCAATATAATTCAGCATAACGGCCAAGCATAAGAGCAGAGTGCAGGTTATCTTCATCTTATCCAAGTAGAGAAAAAACTGATTAATGTTCCAATTATAAATTTTATTAAGTATGTAGCTGATGAATATTCTATTGTTTCACTTAGTTACACAAGGCTTACTATAGTCGTGATCGTTTAGATTTAAGGCGTCGACTTTGTCCTTCTTAGATATTTACCTTTGATAAGAGTCAGTTTAAGCGAAAATAATTTGGTAACACACTTCTTTGAACTGACTTCACCATTTATGAAATATTTTATGATTGACCTTTGAAGCTTCGGAAATTCAAAGAGTTGCTTCGTGGCTTTTTTTTAATTTTTATAAACTACGCAGAGAAAAAAGTTCATCTTTAAACAAAAGCATCGTAATTTGAAATTAAAATTTTTATCTAAAAATAAAATAATTTATTAAATTAATGTGACAAATAAGTGACATAAATGCAATACCTGAAATTTTATAGAAAATTAAACGCATTTAATTTCTTAAATAAATTTTCTTTTCATAAACAATTTAGTCGAAAATAAGAAAACATATACGCTCAAAACTTTAGGATAATTATTTCAAAACTCTACTATTCGTTATTTCCAGAAATAAGCCCGTAATTTGCTCAGCACAGGATGAAGGGATTCCGTTAGGGCGAAAGAAGTGACAGACTCAGTTTTTTAAGTTTGATAAAAAGTTTTAACTGTAATTTTTAAAATTTAATCGTAAAAAATGCGATTTAGTTAAGTACAAAACATGAAGGGGGGTCTCAGCCCAAACTACGCTGACATGGCGCCATTAACTTTTCTTGAGTAAAGTTTGAATCATCAGCAGAAACACTAAGTAACCTTACATTCTAAAATTTACAATAAAGAGTTTTTCCTATTAAATTACTTCTTCCAAATAACACAAAACAGGCTTACAATTCATTTTGCAGAGGTATTTCATATAACTTTATTCCTTAAAAGGCAACACGAATAAGCTTACAATAAAAACTTTAGGAAAGGTTCACTCTAGTAATGTACTAAATTGTTTACTCTATACCAAATTCACATACAAATGGTACAACATTATCTATAATCTCAATTAACAAGGAAGCAAAGAGAACACATACTGAAAAAGAGAAAGTGGGACGCCTACTTCGAACTCTGGAAGCCCGAAGTCTTTCCTTTATTTAAAGCCTTGGCTAATAAAAATAAACTCGACCTTTCGGTATAGTTAACGTCGTTTCTACACAAAACTGAGAACTCGTCGATGGCCGGCACGAAACTTAACTCTTCTCTCCACAGCCTTCGCCAGTTTCCTTCTTCTGCCGCTAAAATTTCAGTTCGGTAGGTGCTGCCTTCTCCGGAAATGACTTTGAGACTCATCGATGTATGTCGCACATGCGTTCCGGTACGTGAAACGCCGGCCGGTGCAATATGGCTGACTCCGTGCTTTGGCAAGTGTATCGTGGCGGTGGATACGTGTGGTCAGGTTGGCTAAGTAAGGCGAAATAATGGTGAAGTAACAATGGCTGTGCGTAAATAGCGTAAAACTTAGTACGTCGTCTGTTTATTCTCTACTTTTATACAAGTATCAAATATAATTTCTTTAACAATAACAAATAAAATCTCTTTCTCCTTATGTTATGAAAGTGCCATTAAATAGCGGGTAGATTCCGACAATGGCACATCTCGGGCATTGATTGATCCTGACCCGCGGTTTATCGCAATAAAAAAAAATTCCCTTCTAAAAACGACAATGGTTGAAGTCGTGCTCCCTCCCTATGACAGTTCTAGCATGTACCTTCTAGTAGAGGCATCAAGGGTTCGCCAAAACTTCTTTGCAGCATCCCGTGAAGGGCAGGAGAACAGAAAATCGGTGGGTCGTAAAACTTGTCAGATCCACATAATGAAAATAAGAGAACGTCATTTCGCAAGGCTGACGTCCATACAGGGGCTTGGAAAAACTCCGATAAAGCTGAAATCTGGACATAAATGGCGACATCTGGGAGCGCTCTGTTCTTGAAGCTAGTGTCCGTGCAAAAGATAGAGGAAACTCTAGCAGGGCGGAAACCTGCCCGTCGATCCTCTGCAGGGGGCAAGGCATTTTATAATCCCTTAAAATAAAGGGATATGATGAGCTCCCTCTAGTAGCTTGACCTTCCTGATAACGCTTTTCCGAATCATCGGGGTCATCTTACTCCCAACGAGAAACTTCGATTTCGATCCTTAGCTTGGGGACGAATGAGGATGTAGAAGGTACCCTGTTTTCTTCTAAGCAGGTTACTTTAGCGCAGATCTTTCTGCTCCTCCTCCTCCCTTTGAGCTGGTGTGGTCTCCCCCGACTACGTTGACGAACGAGTATGGCAATTGATATGCTGTCCTTGACAAGGTCTTCCTTTCTTGCGACGACCTCCAGCTCTCGCTGATCTTTCGGTACCGGTATAGCTTTCCATTCCGGGTGGGCCTCCGGTGCCGGTTGCACGCGCTGCTCCCATTTCCGTTGAATTTCCGGTTCTGATTGGATTACTTGGACATTTCCCCCCTCTTTTTTTAAGTTACCTTACTTATTGAGGTCTGCTCCGTTTTTTATTGAGAGGCTCCTCTGTTTTTCCAATTCCGATATCGTCACCGGCCGGTACTGGCGTTCTTGCGTGATCGCTAAAAATAACGGGTACCGGTCCCTCTGGTATATCGGTGCACTTCTGTTGCTCAGCAAGGGGACCTGGTGGATGTTGCGAGGTCTCCGAAACTGCATGTGACAGGAATTGCTTTAAAGCCTGCGAAGCTCAAGCAGCGTCTCAGGGCAAAGTTTTGGGATTTTCTTCCTAATTTTCTCTCTGTGAAAAGCGCGTATCATTACCAAGGTTCCGATCGATCGACCAGTAGTGTCAACTATTCCGGTGGCATCTTGAATTTTATAAAATACTGTTGATATTACATTTACCACCTTGACCGGATTCGCGTATGTCATAGACAACTTCCTTGCAATTTTAACTACAGCCGACGAATATCTAGTCTACGGCAGTTAAAATACCTTGCCTGATGGTCTAATGCTATATCCAGGTGATATGCGACTAGGTCTCTAAGAGCCAGCAATCGCTTGATTATACACTCCCATTCCTCTACCATTCCTCCTCTACGGCTGTCTCATCATCGTTTTTGCTAGTCGAGGCTCTCTCCCATAATTCAAGAGCGCTGGCGACACGTGAGCAGAACTATGTACGGCCGTATTATTTGCAAAGTGCTAGTCGAGTAGATGTTTATTCCAAGTACGATCGTCACCTTTCACAAAGGATGATATCATGGTCCGCTGCTACCACCGACTAAGGCTGCAGGACCTGTTTCCATGCCTCTAAATCAGGTAACAAGGTAACAATTGATCAGTAAGATGGTCCGGGCGATGGGAATACAGACAACTGCCCCTCTATTTCCAATACAGAAATTTATAAGGCATTTCTTGGAACAACTTGCTTCTCCGTGTGTACCACAGATCACCAGTGCTGATTGCACACACTACTCTAGAGTCTGGTTCATACATGTGCGAAAGAGTATCTGGCACATGGTAATTTTAAATGCTCAGTTAAAAATAAAATTTATTTTGATCAATTAAATAATTTCTTCAATTTTAACGTTTTTAATTGTAAAATTTTGAATTTAAATGATAAACGCTAAATTATTAATTTTTCGCAATTATAAGTATTAGTTTTGCGGTTAAAACTGAAAGTGTGACATTTTTTTTTTACTTTTAGACCCATGATTTTTGGAATTCTTTGACTTTTATTTGTATACTATTTACATGCCTGCAGAAAATATTTGTTTACCTAAACTATACATATATTATGTTAGTATATATTATATTATATTACCGATTATTTTAATAATTAGAAATTTAGTTAACTATATAACTGATAAATACTCCACTGCTTTATTAGATTAAAGCATCACTTAAGAACCCATCTACTTAATCTCCTGCTGGATCTCTCAAGCTATAAAGTTATAGAGCCATCGGAGACTACCATGGTCTATAATGACCACAAAGTTATAGGTCTCTAAATACGGATTTCAATTCCTGCAAGGCCTTTTCCTGATAGTCTTCCCAATCGAACATCTGATTTTTCTTCAAAAATCGGTGGAAAGGTTCTGCTTTTTGGACCAAATCCTTTATAAATCGCCCGTACCAAGAGCCCATCCACAGCAGTTCGTCTGAGTTTGTGCAATGTAGTTGGAGCCGGATAGGATATTGTTGGCTCAATCTTCTCTGGGTCAGGGTGCATTTCTGCTTTATCTACTAAATATCAAAGACGACGTACCCGACTACAGCCAAATCGCTTTTATCTAGAGTTAATTTTAGTTTGGCATTGATGATCACATCTAAGACTTTCTCCAACCAATAAATGTGTTCCTATAAGGTTTCGCTGACAACAGTAATGTCATCCATGTACGCAAATTCCAAATAAATATCTTTGTTTTAAAGAAATACCTTTTTTTGAAATAGTATTTTTCTCCTATTTTAATTTTTTTTTCTTTTTAAAAATATATTCGGTTTAGTAAAAAAATTATCTTTAAAAAAAGTTTTCTTTAACTAAGTAAGCTTAGTCAATTTTCAAGCTCGGATTCATATGCTCTTATGCCTTTCGATATAAGTAAAATTTTGGAATATAATAAAATAACTTATAACAGGATGAATGTATTAAAGTATTTATATTTTCACGCTAGTAACAACGTGATTTACAACTTTGTAACTTACTTCCATATAATTTTATTTTTTCTATGGTTTTTATTGTTTTCTAATTTACAAAATTTCATTGAAGCTGAAATTATGTTTTTTTTTTGAAAATGTTCTGCTTTTAGGGGCTAAAAAAATTAAGTTCTTTAACCAGCATTCTTTGATCGCAGGTTGTGGCTTGACTAATCTTAAATTAGTATTCAGAAATCAGTATTCGGGACGTTAAAAATTTTAATTCAACATTCTAAAATTTGAACAAGTTAGCGCTTTCTTTTTCAATAAATTCAGTTTTAAGTTAGTTAGTTTGGAATATTTAATTTTGAATTTCCTATTTTTAAAAAGCAGCTAAGTATTGCAAGTAATTATAACATTGTTTTTTTTCAATTTAAAGAATGAAAATTGAATGAGGTGCAGATGGAATATTTTAGCCTGAAATATAAATTACCTTATACTTTAAACATAATGTGGCTAAATACTAATTTTTATTGATAAACTTAATTTTTTATCTTTAAAATAAAGTATACCATTAAAAAAAATAAATTAAAAATTTACGTAAAGTAAAATAAAATAAAGGAAAGGTAATTAATCAAAATAATATCCCATTGGATGGAATTCAGGTACTAATGGTAACTTCAAGGGACAGAAATATTATTTTAATATAAATTTTTAATAAATAGTATTTTAATTCCCGGACTGTGAATAGAGCCATTTAAATTATTTTAAATTTAATTTTCATGGTTAAGAATTACAAAAAAATGTTTAAAAAAACGGTTATCTTTAAAAAAAATTTTGCAACTCGTTTACCAGAGCTTACCATTTTCAGCGGGAGCTAAAAGCCACGAAAAATGTAAGACTGCTACTAAGTTTTTCCGTGATTCTTTTTTTGATTTCCCAGAAATTGTGCGAAGTTCTACACTCACGATAAAATAAGCCACTTCTTCGTAAACTAAAGTGAATATTTCGAAGTAAAAGCTTATAAAACTAGAGAAATAAAAATGTTAATTATATATTAGAAAATTACTATTTACCGTAAAAATGAATAAGAAAAAAATTTCTGAAATAAAAAAATAATTTTCTATTGATTTTCAACGTGAAAAATGGAAACGTTTTCAATGTTTAAACTTTAAAATTAAATGATGTTAAAGGGACGTTTAAAATACAAAGTTATTTCAAATTATCAATCAAAAAGAAAATTCATTTTGATCAATTAAATAATTTCTTTATTTTTAACGATTATATTCACCAATAGATAATAGAATAATGGCCTAGAATAAGAGCAGAGTACAAACTATCCTAATCTTTTATATGTATTGGACCAACTGATTATTGCAATAATTAGAAATTCAATTAACGATATAGCTGATAAATATTTTACTGCTTTATTGGTTTAAAGCATCTATGCTATAGTCGTTACTTTTTATATTAAATGCGTCAACTTTGCCCTTCTGAGATATTTATATCTAATAAGAATCAGTATCGATGAATGAAATGCTTAAATGTTTTGAGGCACGAGTTTTGCAATAGCTTAGTAAATAATTTTTTATATTTCTACTTCTTGCATGGAAAGTTCATACTATGATATATTTCATAATATAATTCATGACTAGACCTAAAAGCGATTAAAATAGAAATTATTTTTAAAGGCACAATATCTAGTTATATGAGATGTTTCATATTTAAAGTAACTTCATATCTTTTTTTAGAACAATTTTGAAATGTAAGCCAATGTCATTGTAAATGTGAAAAATTATTTTTGCAAATCAATTTTAAAAGGTCTATGTATAAACGCAGTAAAATTATATTTACCGTGCACAAAGCACCAGATTTTCTTGACGCGTGCGTTAGTGAAAATTTATTAACGCTGTGAAAAAATCGTTCAAACACGAAATACTTTATAAAACTTTGTAGTTGGATTCGCAGCGGTTCCTGGACATTCCGCGATTTCTTCTTTGGTCATTCCTTCAATCAGACCGGTATTCATGTTTATTTTCACTCGTTCTGAGATACCCAAAATAGAGGTAAATATTGGACGGAAACTAATGCTTCTCCTTGCTGATTTTAAAAATATTGCACACACGTCGCCATTAGACGTTGATAATACAATTTGGTCCCCAGTTGGCATAGCTTTAAGGACACGATTTTTTGTTGTCAGTCCAATTGGGTTATCTGGAGGAGAAGCGTATATTCGGAGTTCGAATGTACGATTCGGATTGCTGTGCGGAGTAAGTCGAATAAATGGAAGATCATCAAAGCTATATCCAAGTACGTTTGGAAGAGTTTGCTTCAAAGCAGGAGATTTTGAACTTTCTGTACAAGGTCTGCCAGCACCGGAGATAGGGTCACCACCAGGCAAATTGCTGGACTGCGAACTCAATCCTAAAAAAAGAAGTACACGATTAAATTTTTCTTTTAAGTACCTGCACAAACGTATGTTGGCACATGACGAGTTGTTAATGATTTTGTATTTTTTAGCCCAATTCCATAAATGTTTCTAATTTCATCTGGTTGAGGGATTGTATTTTTAAGAAAACATTATTTGATTAATATACAATATATGATATTATATTTATATATAATAAAAAAAACCTTTCAAATATTTTTTAACTTTTACCCAATATTAAAAAATCATTTTCAATTAAAATTTTCTTTTTCATCCACAATGTGACCAATCGGTTAGAAATAAATTTGTTCATGAGGCTAAATTACGTGCAGTACCTTCCCACCTATCATGCAAGTCTGTAAATGAGACTTGCGTTATTTAAGTCTTCCCAATGCCTTTAAAATCTTTTATTTTCAGTTTGAAAGTCACAATATCAAATGAAATGAAATTTTTGACATTTAATGTAATTTTTTAGATTCTTTAAAAACATTTTTGAAATGTAGAAAAATGAAATTGTAAATCTAAAAAGTTATTTTTGAACTTGAATTTATTAACGTTATAAATCATTGTGGTGTACATACGTATTATTCCATAACTCTTTGCGATTAGTTCGAAGGGGGCTACTGGACATTCCTCTATTTCTCCTTCGGTCAATTTCTTAACCACGCCGCTATTCATGTTTATTTTCACCCTTTTTGGCCGCCCAGAAACAAGAGTAAATATTCCACGAAGACTCGTGGTTCTGAATGATGATTTGAATAATATTGCACAGACGTCGCCATTGGATGTTGATAATACAAGTTGTTCGTTAGTTGGCATGGGATCAAGGGCACGAGCTCTTGTTTTCAATCCAATTGGTTTATCTGGAGGAAAAACGTATGTTCGGACTTCGAACATCCGATGCGTATTGCTGTGAGGAATAAGTCGAATAAATGCAAGATCGTCAAATTCAAATCCAAGTACGCTGGGAAAATTTTGCCTGAGAGTAGGAGACCTCGATCTGGAACGAACAGTTGGTTCGACAGGAGAAGAAGAAGAAGGAGAAGAAGATCCACGGCGATGTGCTCTCGGATTAGGGCCTTCTTCGAGCAAGCGCTTCGACTGCGAACTTAATTCTGAAACAAAAAATACAGGATAACATTTTGGTCTTAAGTAACTACTGAATTGTATTTTGGTACAACAGGAGTTTTTAATGCGGTTTTTATGGTGGGGATTACTTCCATAAATGACTAATTCTTTCTCTTTCAACACCTTTGCGCGTGTTAACTTTAAAAACAAATTGAATTTTTGAACAGTATATATTCCTATTGAAAATAAAGTTCTATATAATTTTCTTTGTTAAAAAAGTTGGAAAATATAAATATTTTCTTTTGATGTAAAACTGCAAAAACAATTTTCAGCAAAATACATTTAGTAAACGAAGTCCGAGGGAAATAATACCTTCTGTCAGAATACTTTTGACAATGCTAGTATTAATTTTTGTATCAGGGAAATAATACCTTTAAATTAACGTCAGATTCACACTTTTTTCTGTACTAGTCACAACTGATAAATTTCCACCTGAAAATTGTATAAATCAAATTGTAAATCAAAAAGTAGTTTATAACAAATTTGTAAATATTTTTCAAATGCACAATTTTTGACTACTTATCTTTTTCCGTATTTTGCATAGTTTGTTCGAAAAACGTATATTTTCATTTTCTATTTTTTTATGCTGGCAACATTTGAATTTTCGTTTTTTGACCAAAATTCAAAAAACTGTTAGGATAATCTTGTAGAGGATTCAAAAATCAACATTTTTCTTCTAATGATTTTTTTCATATCGTGCGTTATTTGGCTTAAAATGTTCATTTTGTTCCTAATCAAAAAATTTAGGATAAATTGTTTTAATTTTTGAATACCTTAAATAACCATTACAGAATTTGTGAATTTTGAAAAAAGTGGTACCAAAAGTATTCAAAATGTGCCTACTTTTTGAATTTTCATCCAAAATGGCTGGCTCACGAACTACAGACGTGCAGACAGACAAATTCGTAACAACCTGTATTTGGATTCAGGGGGTCTCAAACCTTAGACATTTAACAAACACTGTGAAGGGGGGGGGGTGTTTAAATTTTACACAAAGCTAATACCTTTTCTGATGAAAATGAAAAATGTCCGCTGGTGCTGTATTACAGCACCAGCTGTAATGTATACGATATGGAAGGGACAATGAGCAATTAACACTGTTTTTATATTAAATAGTCTGCTTATTGTACCTTTTATCCCTGAATAAAGATACTCCGAAAAGAGTAATTCACAAATTGTTCACCAATATTAATTTAAAACGACAATTTAACAAATACTATTAACATAGAAAGAAAAAAAGAAGCAAGCGTAATACAGGGGTGGTAACATGAACCGTTAGACTCAAAAACACCTACGACCACGGAAAAAAGAACATTTCGTTAAAATATTTTACAGAATATTTCGATTTTTCTTTCGCCCCTAGCCGGGCAACCAAGAGGGCCTTAATGAAAATATTAAATTTACAAACAGTACAAACGTATTCAGAAAGAAAATTTTAAAAATGTGAATTTCGGGGGGCCAACTTCACAGGAGTTTGTCTTCCCTAGTTATCATCACGCAGCATCTAAGTTGCTTTTTTTCGTTTTCCATAAACCACCCTACCAACAGTTCTTTATGCCTTGCAATCGAGCGACTTCTCTGTTTAGCTGGTTATTCTACTTTACACTGAGTTGACTATAAAATCTTTTTTTTTGTGTACCGGTGCAGTCGAGTAGTAAGGCCATCAATCCTCTGCCGCTGGGAGCCTATAATCTCATCGAATAATACTGTTGTTAATTTTTTGATGTTTTAAGAATGAATGATTTTAGTTACTTCGTTTATCAGCTTTCTCTTTCTATTCCCTCTTTTATATTGAGTCAATTGTCTCAATTTTACCTTACTTTGCTAAAATCCTATCCAATCTGATCTTCCAGGGTGGATCTGGATCCCTTCCAGGAGCAAATACTGCATTTCTAGACCTAGTTCCGCTGCCAAAAACTATTGTTTGCCTTAGTTGCAGAGTATACAAGAGTTTCCTTCTCTATCGATTTTTTTTCTGCTTTTTAATGTATAGGTGAAATGTTGCATTTCAGTAAATTATTTAGAAAATTTAGCTGGATCAGAGAATGCCTCCGTATTGTTTCTCAATGTATTAACTGTATTAAAAAGCAGTGATATATTTTTCTCGCACTTTGCCCACTTTTTTCAGATAAAAAGTAAAGGCACATAACATTTCTGTTCATATGGCATCTCTGTTTTAATCGCCTTAATGGTATTTGAGCCTCTGGATCTGCTTCTGCCTGTATAAGGCCTCTACAGTTTTTTCAGATATTTTTTCTGGTCAGCTGTTTGATTATTGAGACCTGCCTGACCAGCACGCAGTTCAACAGCATCACCGTTTCGCGACAAGCGTTGCAAAGTCATAATGTGAGCTTCCTCACTTGGCTCCATTAGCATTAAAGGTCTTATTGTTTCAAGAGATATTGAAGCTACTAACAATCTTTTTATTAAGTCATTGTGAGTATAATTTCTGCTCGGGCATACTTCTCTAGCTAACTTTACGTTAATGCATTTTTTTATACAAGTTCTTGTCTTTCCGCGGCTAATTGTTAATCTGACACAACACTCAGGCTGCTCTGTTGAAGGTCACCAGTGATATAAAGCTTGCCATTGACTAACGTATAATTACCGTTTTGGTTCTTATTGATTTCAGCAAGGCTTTCGATATGGTGGATCATGGTATTCTCCTTAGTAAACTGAAAGGAATTAGTTCCTCAAATAAAGTTGTAGCATGGGTTTCGTCCTATCTTCTTGATAGGCAATGAGGGTTATTTAATCCTAATAAAAATATGTTATCTAACTGGCTTTCGGTAACATCTGGTGTCCCTCAGGGATCAGTTTTAGGACCTATCCTGTTTAATATATACATCACTGATCTTATAAATTTCCTTAAACTTGTTAAATACTTATGTTATGCGGACGACCTTCAAATCTATATTCACTCTTATCCTCGTGATATATCTTTAGCGACCGGGACTTTAAATCAAACGATTGAGCTTTTGACTACGTGGGCCACAACTAACAAACTATTCATTAAAGTTTCTAAGACGAAGACCATGATCCTCGGTAGTCCTGCCTATTTCAGTTACTTCGATACGTCAGTTTTACCTTCGCTAATGTTAAATGGTTCTATTATTCAATACTTTAACTCTACTAGCAATTTGGGCGTCATCTTTAATCCTTCGCCTAATTGGCAGGAACACGTCTGTCATATTGTCAATAAAATACATAGAACATTGTAACCTCTCAAAGTTAACAGGAAAATCCTAGATAAGTCTCTCTAAATTAAATTAGTATCTACACTGATCTTCCGTCTCTTAGATTACTGCCTTCTGGTTTACGATGATATATCACTCAAACTCGATGTAAAACTACAGAGAGCACTAAATGCATGTATGCGATTTATCTACGGCTTACCAAGGAACACATCCATATCACCATATGTTAATGCGCTTAATTGGTTAAGAGTTAAAAATCGACGGAAATATTTTATGGCTGTCTACCGGTACAGCATTCTTAACTTAGGCAATCCTCCTTTCTCTGCAAGTCATTTCAATATGTAGACAGTGTTTGAAGTCGTGTTACCAGAAGAGAAAAAAACTTATTATACATACCAACATGTAGAACTTCTGCATATTCCAATTTCTTTTCTATCGCTTCTGCTAACCTCTGGAATTCTCTGCCTAATAATATAAGAGCTGCTGATTGTTAACCTTGATTCAAGATCAGTGTTTTTCACTATTTATTGTCTGAGTAAATGTGGCTTTTATATATTTCTATAGATTCCGACGCTTCTCATTTATTTTGGATTCTTTCAACATGCGTGAATCATCTTAAACGATTCCTTAAATATGTCTCAAATAATTTCTATTTTTACTAATTTCTTTTTAAAAATCTCAATGGTAGATGAAGAAGTCAAACTTAGGCAATAAGGATACGTTATTACGTCTGTAAAAATGATCTTTTTATTTCTAAAATTTCTAGATTAAAAAATGAATAAGAAGGACAACCGCCGAATTTCGGCGGCATTTTGACGACACCCAGCGATTTTTTTTAGGTTGTTGACCAGTGAAAGGTTAGATTCTGCAGGAGCAGCGATGATAAGGCGATTAGCTTGAAGAAATTATTTGGGTAAAAACGTTGCAACTCCCTTACGAAGGCTGTAAACCTCTCTTTCTTGTCATGCAGCATGGTTATCATGTTTTTTAGGGTGTTAACGAAAATTCAAAAACGACCATGATTCGTTTATTGAATTCGATAAAAGCTATATCAGACCTTGAATGTGCAAGAAACATGATTGTAGAGAGCATGAGGGTCCAGTATACGCGGCACTTCCCATTGTCGACAATTGACAGTTTTTAATTTGAAAATTATTTTTTTAGACATAAACAGAAAGCGCAAGACCGTTCTCTGCCCGCGTCAAGAGATAAAACTCCACCAACAATTTGAGGAATTAAGAGAATTACTTCGAAATGAAATGAAGAACTAGAACAGAATTTTTGTATATAGAACGGGATTTTATAGCTTTGTTTTCTTTTAGGAATGGTAAAAGTCGCAACTTTTAAACAAAAATTTGATGTTTTAGCTTAGAATATTTTCTTCGTAAATCGGCGTGAGTTAGCAAAAGAAACTTCACTTTAATTGACGCATACAGGATCTATCAAACCTAATAAAATAATAAAATAAATCGCTTTTATCCAAATTATTAAAATGCTCTTATTTCAAAGAAATATTCGGTTATGTTTGACGAAGTACTAATTAACGATTCAAACAATTTTTTTGCGATTACCCAGTTTTGATTATAATAATGTTAGGAAATAGCTTTTTTCTTCTTAGAAACTTAATTTTTTATATTTTTGACATTAAAAATGACGTTTGTAGGCATTTTTTCTAAAAAAGTTTTTAACTACTGTTTCTTTATCGCTTATTATTAAATATCATATCAGAATTACATTCATACCGCGATTTTGTGCGCTACAATACTGTGCTGGCTTCACGCTTTACTGCTCCTGCCCCCTTGGGTCCCTTGACGGCCAATAGGCGCGAATTGTCAGTGCCGTATCTGCAGTTGATTACGTCGCGACACTGGATGCTTTTGCGTCATACTGTTGTTCCAAGGTTGGTACAGAGTTGGAGTTTGAGAGCATTTTACTTTTATTAGTATACTATTTAAACTCGTGCAAAAAATGTCAGTTTTTACGTCGTTTGGTAATAAAAAAATTTCTCTGTGCTTTTTAAATCATTAAAAAATCTGATTTGTGGACAACTTAAAAATAATATTTACCGAAGTAATAGAAATATTTTATTATAATATTCACCAATGGAATTCAGGACAACGGCCAAACATAAGAGCAGATTACAGACAATCTTCATCTTGTCCAAGTAGAGAACAAACTGATAAATGATTTAATTATAAATCTTATTAACTATGTAGCTAATGAATATTCTATTGCTTCACTTGTTTATAGAATCTTTACGATACTCGTTATCGTTTAGATTCAAGGCGTCAACTTTGTCCTCCTGAGATATTTACATTTGATAAGATTCAGTTCAGAATGAAAATAATTTGGCTACACGCTTCTTTGAAGCGACGTCACAATCTGTGGTATATTTTATGATTAGTCCACAAAGCTTTGAAAGTTTAAAGAGTTTTATCTCGAAAAATATGAATGTCATTAATATCACGTTGTGACAAAGAGATTTAAAAGAATAGCGGGGCTAATCACTTGACTTTTATACATAAACACTATCTTCTAGAATTTTATTATTAATTAGATTCTGAAGAAGACTTGCTCATCATAGAAGTCTCTTGTAAATATAAAATAATACTAGGCTGTTAGCAGATTTTACGAAATTTTCATCTGATTCCTATTTATAGTCTAAAAAATTATCTAATCCCAACTCGGTTTTCGGTATTTACCATTTTCTTTCTGGTTTCCCTTTGATACAGTTTCTAGTGTCAAAAGAGGAACTCCTTTCAAACGAATTTACTTTTTAGATTGCAGAAAAATGAAGAGCCATATTTAAAAGGGATATTTATATGCAAAAAAATAATTTACACTTAAAGTTTCATAGTTATTTTTTATTCTATATTTTTTGCAGTTTTTCATTCATATTTTCTTCTGTCTTACGCCTGCTTGGATTTAATAATATTTTAAATTATATAAATTGCATTTTTTGCAGTATAATTATAAACATAAATAATGAATTTTTCGTTCCTCTTAAATTAGAAAGCACAATTTGCATGTAAAAACAACATAATTTAATAAATTAATGTAACAAATTAGTGGAATACCTTGAATATATATCTTTTAAATTTATTATACATGAAAAAATATATATTGAAAGCATGGTGTTGGATTATGATTATGTCCGGCTGCCACCCGCGAATTCGACGCCTCGTCGGCCCGTCGGGAAGCGAGCTTAGCTCGCTGCGCCCGTCGTTTCCAGGTGCGCTTGGACCCCCGCGTGACTTTTCTGGCCCTTGTCATAAAAGGGGTTGTCCAAACTACACGACGCACCTGAATTTGAAACGACGGCTATCGGTCACGGCACTGCTACACTACACTTTCGTCCGTTAGGCACTTCCTGGATACGCTCGGTGGTAAACGTGAAAAGGCGCGAACTTTAATCCAAGAGAATGAGGAAACACCGATAAAAGAACGAAGCTGGTTATCACTGAAAAGAGAGAAGGTTCCGAGCGCGGTTCGACACTGGTCGAAGTAAAGAGAAACTGCAATATAAATATAGACTGACACTTTATTGGGGAAGAAAATACACGTCAATGGGGAGCGCGTAATGTCTTCCTCGAGATCCGAAAATTAACTCTCGACTAGAGTCGCTCCCGACTCTCGCTAGCTGTCGAGCGGCGTCTCGAGGCGGTGGGGACAGCGTTCGAGCCCTCCGATTGGCTGCGAAACGGCAACGAAGTCGCAACCAAGCGGAGGGGGTCGTCAGCCAGGCCCGCTCGCTTCGAACGTCCGCGCGTCAACTCTACTCTAACTTAAAATGCGGTAATTTTAAACTAACATATTTCAATGAATGTCCAAACTGTCCCGGCGCCAAAAACCTTAAACTGGTTTTAGAAAATGCTTACATACAAAATAACGTTGAAGATATCAAGATTAAACAATATTTAAACGTAGATAGATCAGATTTAGAAACTGTTGTGGCCACCCTGGCTCATTCTTTTGAGAAAATATTACCTACAACTCTACAGTTTCCATTTCTGAAAATAGGCATGAAAAATTGGAAATTATTTTTCTTCGTGTGAAAAATGTTTCATGACACAATGGTTTCAACGATTGAAGCCATTGAAAAATGTACTTTTGTGGCTAAGAAATAGACAAGTGCAAAAAAAAACATTGCTTCATAAGTCTTCCAAAGTGAATTTTAAAACTTTATACATTGAAAATGTCCGTCTAAAATGGAAAATTTGTAATCCAAAAGAATTTAGAATTGTGCCATTTTTTAAGTCTGGTCCCTGGCCGCAAGCGAGACCTTGTTTTTGGTCTTACGTCGAAATTTTTTTTTAAACCCAACTAAAAGGCATCGGCAACAAGGGCTCCCAAGACTTTTGCGGGTCATTTTAATACGCTTTAAATTTTACAGAATGTTTACATAATTCATTTTCATGGTATTTATTTTTTATGTATTAATGATTTTGTTTAATATCATTAATTATGTTTTACTTGAGACCAAAATCTTCAGAATTTTGAAAGAGGAAATAATTTGTTACAACATTACAAGTTCTATTAATTGTAAAATTGTATCCCTAGTCGATGTCAACTGATTGGTTCAAGCCTAGAAACCTGACTGCTGGAAATTGCAGGCTCTACCTAAACCAATGTCCTGTTGCACATTTTTTTATATAAATGAACGGTAAAACCCAAAAGGCTCCGTCTAAAATTCCCGAAAAAGTTTCCTCCATACATTTAAAAGTCCTCGCGGTACTCATTTTATAAATAGTCTCACATTATTAAAATAATTTTAACCAAAAACAGCATTCACATACACTTAGAGAATACATGGGCTGCACTTTGGTTCGTAAATAGTAATTGTTCCTGTTTACAAATTTCAAAGTCTTCATCAGGGTCGACAGAAACTAAAGGTTTTTACTGCAAAAGTAAATTACTCAACATGGTTGAGAAGGATGTTTTAATTTCTGGATGAAATTTTTTCGGTGAACCTCTAAGCAGCCTTGGGACATATCACACATGCTAACTGAATGTTTTCGTCAGATAAATTTTAGCTCTCGTCTGTTCAACGTGCTGCAGCGTTTATACCCACATTAAAGAAAGCAGTTATTCCTGTTATTCACTATGTGAATGATTCATGCAATGTCTCAGGGAATAATTTATAACATTTGTTTAAACAAACATATTTATATTTTGTTTATTTTGAAAGTCGTAGTATATCATATAGAATTTCTTCTGTAAATTTTATCAAACCACATCCACTTTCAACTTCGCACTAAATCATATCGTTGGGTCACGACATACACACGTATTTATCGAGAATAAACTTTTGTAATACATATACAACAGCCACTATGAAATGTCAAAAATAGAGCTCAAAAATAAAGTCTTAAGCACGAAAAGTTGGACTGCAAATAACATTAAGGACACCTACTACAAAGTTTTGAACAAATTAGGATCATCAAGGATGGTGATGATTATAAGGAGGAAGGACTGTTACATTCCAAATTTTTACAATTTTGATTTAAGCCTAAAACTAAACGCAAACTACCCTATCCCACGCGAAAGATAGTAGTACCACCAATTAAAAATAACGCATTAGCGGAGTTATTGCGAAAATCGTTGAAAAAAAAATACAGAAAAACTGCGATTCGTTAGCAAAGATAGCAAAACTAATTAGTTTATCCGTGCAGTTTTGTTTTCATTGAAAAAAAATTCATGAAGTTGAAATATCGGATAACCCTTGTACATTGGTGTTGTAGCTGTTTTGTAATCAAGAGACCGGTCCCAATCGTTAGCAAAATTTTTGCGCAGTTTTTCTACGTGGTCAAACTACCGAAAAGTCTCTTGGTTCGTTAAATAATAAACAATTTCATCAACGTTCCCAAGCGAGCAGACGGCGCTTTGATGACGCAGTGGCGTAGATGCTGGCGATCCCCCAGAGCTCTCAAATTCTAGTAATTTTAACGTTTTCAGTTCCTATGCCTTCCGTACACTTAACATATAGGGGCGGAAAGGCAGCCCTGTGACTAGTCACAGAAATAATGTAAGGTCACACCCCTGACCCTTTTCCCACGCGACGTGGGGGCGGGAAGGCACCCCTTTGACTGATCACAGAAATAATGTAAGATCACACCCCTGCCCCTTTTCCCACGCGATGTGGGAGCGGGAAGGCACCCCTGTGACTGATCACAAAAACTGCTCTTACGTTATATTTACTTTTAAAGCTCTTTCAGCGGAATTCGTCAACAATTAAACGATTTTACTTGTATGAGGATAGGTTAGGTGTACGGAAGGCATAGGAACTGAAAACGTTAAAATTACTAGAAGTCAAGAGCTCTGGGGGATCGCCAGCGTCTACGCCACTGCGTCACCAAAGCGCCGTCTGATCGCTTGGGAACGTTGATGAAATTGTTTATTATTTAACGAACCAAGCGACTTTTCGTAAGTTTGATCACGTAGGAAAACTGCGCAGAAATTTTGCTAACGATTGGGACCGGTCACTTGATTACAAAACAACTACAACACCAATGTACAAGGGTTACTCGATATTTTAACTTCATGAATTTTTTTTCAATGAAAACAAAACTGCGCGGATAAACTAATTAGTTTTGCTATCTTTGCTAACGAAT
>JAAAKG020012660.1:0-20884 GCA_010014905.2 Druon quercuslanigerum | reverse complement strand
CTGTTCCCGCTAAGCGCGCTGATTGGCCAAAAGAAATATTGAATATCTCGCTTATTTTTGAGAATTTCGAAAAATGGTCAAGGACTTTTCTGCTCAAAATTTAAAAAGCAATGTCCTGGTTTTTGGCGGTACGAGGTTTCTGGGACACCCTCTATACTATACATTTTTTGATAGTCGAAATAAAGTGACCTTTATTCTCATCGGTCAAAATGAAAACATTCTAAATTTTAATCCTTCAAAATGGAATTATTCTGAAACAACGACGATTAAAAAATTAAAAAACCTATTCTCCATACACTTGAGAGTTAAGCAAATCCGAGATTAATCTCAAATTAAGAAGAAATTTTAGTCGCGAAGTATTGTGGAATTAAAAATGTTTTGTACTTAAACCCCGAGGGGCTATTCACTCTCGAATCTTTGATTTTTAGCGATAGAAAACGGGGAAAATAACACGGAATAAATGAACGTAAGGAGAGAAGTTACGTTTGTAGTTAAATTGTAATCTACATTAATATCGCATTAAAACGAACAAGACACTTTATCAATGAATTCATAAAATTTAGGCGAGGAAACAGGATTATGTTTATTTAAAAGGTAAATTCGAGCGAATTTTTATAGTAAAGTCAGTTTAACTCGAATTAAGTATTTGTAAGGTACGGAAGTGCGGGCTAAGAGGAACGAAAACAGAACAGTCAATCGTAAGAGACATTAAGAAGCATTATGCTTAGTCAAATTCCTTTTAGGCCATGTGACGAGTGGGCCACGTGACCAGATTCCTACCTTACCTACACTTTATTTCCTAATTTATTTTCCATCGAAGCACCAAATCGTGTTGAAAATTCGGGATAATAAATAAGAAGCATTAATGCAATGATCACCGCAATCATGTAGTTTCAGTAGATTTAATCGTTCCGAAATAAACAATGTTATAATGTCAATTCTACTTTTCAAAATTTCAATTTCAATTGCAAAGTATAAACTTATAATAGGGAAAACTCTAGAATTTAACGCTTACTATGAAATCTTAGAATTCTAAAATTGAAACCATTAAAAAATGAAGAAATTATTCCATTTTTCAATAGAATTTATTTTTAAATGAGCTAGCAATGTGAAACTTTTTGGAAAATTTTTCTAATACAAAACTCCCCATTTCAAAGTACATACTATGTATTTTGAACGACTCTGTAGAATAAATTGATTTTAAAGGTCTACATTGTCTACAAAATAAATAAAATTATGAACGGTGAAAATCAAGGGGAATTTATTTTTTTCATTTTGGATTGAAAATTAAATTGTAAATAAAGTGTATTTTAAATTCGATTAATTTAACTTGACCGTAACCCTTCGCACAATTCCTGGAAAACGAAAAAAAATGATAGCCAAACTTGGTGTTAGTGCTACACTTGTTGTGGCAGTCAGAACCTGCCGAAAATGATGAGCCCTGTGGTAAAGCGATAAAAAAACATGTGCCCGGGGAAATCGGAATACTTGGAAGACCGTCTGATTGTAGACATGGGAAGGAAAGGAAAGGAAAGGCCAACGTAATTGACGAAAGGAGTATATTTAGGGTAATCGAAAAAATAACGCAGTGTACACCCTAAACAAGATTTAGAACTGCCCAACCTGACAGTATACAAATACCAAAAAAAGAAGTATTTGCTTCCCAAATTTGTCGCAATTAATAGTTTTCCCATAATTTTTCCTTGAACACTTTTCTGTCAATAAGGTATACACTGTTTCGGAAATTCAAGCAATAATCGTTAATTTGAGAAATTTTGGAAAAGCTTTAATACTTAAGAAAACAATATAAAATATGGTGGTTCCTCTGCTTGGAGGAACTCGATCCTTGCTTGACGTGGGGCGAAATCATTGTCAAAACGTCTCGCTGGACGCAAATGTTGAAAATTACAAAAAAAATTTTCCACATATACGCTTAGAGAGAATACCGAAATCGAATTTTGATCAATTTTTGGCCCAAAGATTTCACAAAGAATTCGCATAGATTTAGAAGATTTCACAAAGACTAAGTATTATTTATTTTCGAACTATTACTCGGGTTAACCCTGTTTTTCATGATAGCCACGGACTAAGTCAAGTGATTGATGAAATTGGGATGTTATAAGTTAATTTAATACGATGATTGATACCTCCTGCGATGATGTTGTAGGTACACAATTGCGAGTATGGTGTAGTTTAGAGCTCGTCCCTTAACGCTGCCATACTTAAACAGTGACCGCGGGCGTTGGAGGTAACAACAGTCTCCTGTGTTCTCCTAGGTCTTTATTCGCTTGCTTCCCGATGGTCGAGAAAGTTTTTTCCAATGCCCGACTGATTCCTAAATGCTCAAGATGTTCAGTGCATCTTGCGTGCACATTGTCTGTACCCGAAAGATACAGAAACATACATATGGTCTTTACTTCATGCCTTAACTCGCTATACTTGTGGATCTTGGTTGTATAGGTTGCCTGCAAATTTCGAACAAGTGGACAAGCAATGTGCATCACGATGTCGCGTCGATTGGTTCGGATGTAGTGATCCATCTTAATCGTAATATCGTATTGTAAGGTGAAATATTCGTTTTCTAAATCAAACATTGGAATATATCTATAGAAGGACATCCATTCTGTTAAGAGACCTAGGCTTAGGACAAGTTGTTGATGTATAACGCCCGCTACGTCATTGTGTCTGTGCGTATATTCTCTCTGACCCATTACGCGACAGCCGTCGATAATGTGCTCGATGGATTCGTTGGTATCTCCGCATAATCGGTACCGGTCAACCACGTCTTGATGTAACACGTGTTTGCGATAATTCCTTGTGCTGACAACCTTGTCCTGTATCTCGATGACGAATCCTTCCGTCTCGGGATACAGAACACCCTTTCATAGCCAAATATTGGATGCCTCACTATCCACTTCATGTTGATGTAACGTTTTTGGGTGCCCACCGTGGATAGGTGTCTGCCTCCATTCTATTTCTAATGCCTCTATGGTTTCTGTCCTGATATTTAAGGCCTTCTCTGAGGACCAATCCAAGGGTGTGTGGTCAAGATCCGCTTTAAAGATGGTGATGTAAAGCGCAACATTTCGTTTGCTGTTAAAATAGTCTCGCCACTGTATAACTTGTGACTCACACAGTTTTTTGACATCTACAGCGCCCCTGTCCCCTATATGTCATGGACGGTTCTGTTTAACTTTTCAAGATCCGTGTTAGACCATTTGATGAGCCCGAAGGAGTACGCGAGAACAGAGATGGTACATGTGTTGATTGCCCTGATTTTGTTTGCCGAGTTGAGAAAACTTTTCATAATCAATCTGAGTCTCGTAGTGAAGGCAGTCGTTAGGATTTTCTTAATTATCGTATGCTGAACACGTTTAGATTCAAGAAGCCCCACATATTTATATGATTCAACAGCAGCCATTACCTCGATGTCATTTTCGAACCCGTTCTCTGACTCTTAGTTACCTAATTCCCCTTTGGTTAAATTCACTGTTGTGCATTTATCTAGTCCGAACTCCATGTGAATATCATTGGAAAACTGCTTTGTGACATCGATCATTTGCTACAGTCATTAGCATGTACTCTGAACATATGAGACATGTTATTTAGTGTTTTGCTTAATGGGTTCAACGCTATTCAGAACCATAATGCACTGAAGGAGTCTCCTTGAAATATACCCGTCGTAATATACCCAAAGCCTCGTCGCATGACTTCGAAAGTCAATTATGCAAGGGCAGATTTTGTAAAGTTTTAAAACTGCAAGCAAATAGTCGTGCGGCACGGAAGGATACTCTTGCTTGTAGTCAATGTATACCATGTATATGTTCCTTTGATGCTTACGAGCTTGAGTCATGGCAACAGCGACTATAGTGACTAGATCTTTACAGCCTCGCAAGTTGTTACAACATCCTTTTTGTTCTTCTGTAAGGATGCCATTCTCGTCGTAATGGGAATCTACCTTATCTGCAATGATAGCTGTAAAACATTTATAAATTATTGGAAGACAGGTTATCGGTTGAAATTCAGATGGATTTTGAGCATCTGGCTTTTTAGGTAACATATACGTACACTGGAGCATAAAGACTGGCATTAGATCTGGGTACACTCGTCCGATACTTGTACCAGAAGTTGTGCACCATTACCGGACCTGGAGCTTTCCAGATACTTGCCCTTTTTAAGGCCGGTGAAAGTTCTAAATCTGTGATGTTTGTCAGCTGCATTTCAGGGCTATTGCCGGCCCTTGGTGTCTCCCCTTAGAACCTCGCAGTGTCCAAATTGCATCTGTTCATTTTGCCCCAAACACCCGATCAGTTGTTAGTCATATCTTCCAGTTGAGGGACTTCGGTGCCTTGCTGGTTATTTTGCTTTACAATCAGTTCACGATAGAACCTTCTTTCATCTGTCTAAAAGTTTCGATTTTGTTGCCTTCGTGCACTACTTTTCTCGTACCGACGCAGACTGGCAGAAAGAACATCAAGTCTTTGCAGTTGAAAGTGCCGAAGGTGGATGACTTTATTAACATGCTTTATCAGCTTTCTGGTTCTATTTCCTTTTTTATATTGAGTTAATCGACCCAATATGCATCTTTCTTTGCTGACATCTATGTACAACCTGATCTTCCATGGCGGATCTCGATTCCTTACTAGGACAAAAACTGCATTTGCAGGCCTAGTTCTGCGGTGTAGCGTTCTAACGTTTGCCACAGCTGCACAGTATACAAGAGTTTGCACCTCTAACGCAATTTGTGTTAGGTTCAAATACGTAGGTAGTAGTTTTTCTGAGATTGCGCTATCCACGTCATCATTACTAACATCCTTATCTTGTTCTAATAGATCCGGTACATGATGTTCATTATCCCTAGCACCTATGTCTTTAGCTTCAATCAAGTTTTCTTTGTCCACATCTTCCAAAGGGAGTTCATCAGTAGGAAGCTGCTGTTCCACATCCATTTTGATAGGAGCTATTTTAACAGCCGAAAACAATCTGTTAACAGATATTGAGCGTTCTTGATCTGCCAGATTCTGCTCATTTATTTTTGTGGCTAGTTATGGATATTTAAGTAATAAGAGTCAATGATGTTCTCTCCTCACACTTTACACACATTTCTCTGCCAAAAAACAAAGGCGCATAACATTTGTGTTCATATGGTATGTCCATTTCCGTCGCTTTTTTGGTTGCTCAACCTCTGCTTCTACCTGTTTATATAAGGCAATTTACCTCTGGAGGATGTGGTGGAAGGTTGAGGAAGAACATAAATTTCCCCTGCTTGACCGTGGGACGCGGCTTCCTCTAACTGATATTAATTGCCGTCGTCTTTCAACTCCAAATCAACCTGTTACTTTATCTCCATTGCTCGGTCTTCTGTGATGTGTAGAATAGTCCTGATGTCCTTCGCTTTAGAGATAAGATGTCTCAGTGCGACTTTCTGTACATTAGGATACTTTACAGCAAATCTCGTTCTTAAATTGTATCCTTTTTCCATTTTTGTTTCAAATTTCGCACTTTCGTTTTAGAGACGTACTAAATCCTCTTTTATTGTGGTATCGCACTTGATGCTCCCCCACGGTATTTCTGTCGAGGTGATTGGCTGCAAATAGATAACTCTAGCGAAAGCACCTTCAGCAGGCACAGTTGATGTTCTACTGCTTACCGTGTGTCGCAGATTCTCTTGCTGGTCAGCTGCTTGATTAGTGAGATCTGCCTGACCATCTCACAGTTCCCCATCATCACCGTCCCGCATGATGTGGCCCCCAGCGGCGGTTCCAGGGGCGTCCCGACGATCATCGGTAAGCGAAAAGCGTTTCAAAAACTTTAATAAACTCCATTATTATTTATGGGTTTTGGTGTTCTGCCTAAAACCTTTTCTATTCGTTATCTGCTTATTATTTATAATTATTTATTATTATTATTTAAAACTTTTACTCGGGTTAACCCGGTTATACATCACAGCCATGGACTAAGTCAAGTGACTGATGAGATCAGGATGTTATAAGTTAATTTAATACGACGCTTGAAACCTCCTCCGATGATGCTGTAGGTATAAAATTACGAGCAGCTGCGAGCGTTGGAAGTGACAACAGTGACCGTTTTGAACATACACACATCTTGCGTTTCCGTTTGTGGTATTCCAAGATATGCATATGTTTCTCAAGTACCAAGATTTTAAATGGTATTTCCACTTATGAGTCGAAGAGCCTGATCGTCACGCGATGATGTATTTTCTTGTCTTCCTTTGTGTAGATGCACGCAGGCACACTGGTCCAGTCCATAGGTCATGCCAATGACTTTAGAGTCACTATTTACTGCCGCCACAAGGATTGCAAGGTACTCTTTTTTCTTCTGTTCGCTAGGCCACATAGATATCCTGAGCTTTTGCCTCGGAGCACAATAGATAGAGGCAAAAGGGAGAGGCAGAAAAGTACCGGACTTAAAGAGTCTCATTGGAAGACCCTTTCTTATATGTGACATAGCTGGTAGTCACTTGTCTTTTGTCAGATGTTATGAAAAAACTAGTCCGCTACAAGAGCATAGACTCTTTCATACATCTGTAGGGATAATAATAAAGTCAACCGGGTTTATGGTAAACACTAGTCACGTTTATTTTAAGAACAACAAATGATACATATCGCATTCGGTGTAAAGATTTTAAAACAGTGTCGGGTCGCCGACCAGCTTCGAACTGAACTTCTATGCACGCTCACACACTCTCTTGTCCATCGGTAATAGTTCCTAGACTCTGCGCTGAGCCGCGCCATACACTGAGCAGGCCCAAAAGGCGGGGAACTCAAATACTACACATCTCACTATTTTTAGATGCACCTCCAGATACTCAAAGAGCTTAATAAGAAGCTCATGGTTCGTGTTATCGAATACCTTTCGATAGTTAATCCAAGCGATTAACAGATTGCGTTGATGTCTGAAAGAATCCTGTGTAACACACCTGTCTATTAACAGGTTCTCTCTGCTACCTGCCATAGCTTGTAGCGTGTGCGTAAGCAAGTGTGTATCGGCCGGTAGTTCTTTGGACTTAACAAATCTCCGGGCTTACGGATCAGTAACTTGCATTCTTCCGCTAACCACTTCGGGATGGGTTGTTCTCCGTTTAAGAAAGTAGTAAATATACGAGCTAGATGTTTGTGCGTAGAAGCTAACTTCTTCCATCAAAAGATGTTGATTTTCTCTGGCCCTGGAGCTGACAATTTCTTAGTTTAAGCGATAACTTTCTTCACTTCTTCAGCAGTAATTAGTGGACACTCCTCCTCTTGTCGTTGCAACAGTTGCCTCTGGCAAAAGTTACGAAAGATTGAGATATCTGAAGCTTCTTAATCTAGCTTATGAGTATCTTCATATACTTATTCCCAGAGAACTTGAATCTCTTCTTAACTAAGACATTTTCAACGGCACATGATTTTTTGTTCAACGGGCGGGAAGGATAAGTAGAAAAGTAGAATAACTTGTTTAGCGTGTGGTTTGCTTTCCGTAAGTTTCGAGGTAGTAGCATAAATTTTGGAGTGAACTTTTTATTTGATGTTACGTAGCTAATCACGCACTGAACATTTGGTGCATACTGTGTCGCCCTTTTAATTTTAAACTGAAGCTGTGCAAAACTTTCTCAGGCTGTGACTAATCAGGGAGACCGCCTTGTCGTAAACTACATAGTTCAGATTCTAGAGATCAACATCTTCAGGGTGCAAATCAGGGACAGAGTATTAGCTTTAGCTAAATTGTCCATCCTGAGAAAGACTTTTTGGTGGATTTTTGACCTCCTAGTTCTCATATTGACATTATCGGCTATCTGCAAAGGGCGGAATGTTCGCTGGAGGGTCTTGCTCTTGACCTGGGTAAAGAACTTCATACCCCCCTTTGCGTACAAAAGATACCTGATCTCTTAAATACTGAGGCATTTTATGAGCATATTCCGGGCGAATATGGACCCAACGTTCATGTAACCCCTGCACGTATCTTCTTCGTGCCGGTGAGCCTTCTTTTCAACAGGTAAGGATGTCCCTTCTGAGTTGGTTCGACCATTTAAAACGATGTTATTGCGTTTGTCCGGGGTTTGTAATTGTTCCATTTTTGATTGAAAGTTTATAAATGGTATACTATGAAAAAAAAGGAAGGAGTACTAAAGTATTTAGGAAAGGGATAGGGGTGGGGGAGAAAATGGACAAAAATAGCAAGATTTAGATTGGGAAAAGAGGTAAAGCAAGGGATATATTGGGGAAAGAATGATAAAAGAAAGTACAGAATCTGTGAGTGGGAAGAGGAAATATGGGGACATGTGTGGGAAGGATGTAGGAGAGGAATGGAAGATAAAGGAAGCTGGCGAAAGAATGAAAGAATGGTTTGGGAAAAAATGGAAAAATGGGGGTACAAAAGAAGTGAAAGTTTAAGAAAAAGGAAGTTGCTCAATTTTACAGTGTAAAGATTTGTAAGTTATATTTATGAAATAACGTAAGTAGATTAAGATGCGGTCGCGCTCTCTCTCTCCCTCTCTCGCTTGCACTCTCGCTTTCGATCGCTCGCTCGATTTTGTTATGTGCCCGTACATAGGAAGACTCCATTTTCCAAGGTCACACTCATGAGCCTCAGGGCTAGAAATTTTTTTCCAATTGACGAAAAATTTATTTAACTTTTCATTTATTTTATAGAAATTCCTGCACTGTATTTAAAAAAACAATGTTGTTTCCAAAAACACAACTTTCAAGTCTGAAGTTAAAAATGTAAAAAACTGGAATTTTCGAAACCTTGATTGGACTAAAAGAGTTCTTTTTTTTATTTATGAAGATTTCGTTCAAATTTACTGCATTCTCTGGAATCGTCAAAATAACGCAACTCCACGTGTTTACCCATAAAACAGACGAAAAAAGGTCAACTTTGAGCGACGCATTACAAAAGAAAATAGAATACTGGCAGGGCATCATCCTTTTTTTTTTAAATTACAGAAAATTGAGTCTACTTGTACTCACCTGTGGAACACTTTTTTATACTTTAATCAGGTACAAATGTAATTTGTTTTCGAAACACAGTGATTTACCGCTGATTAATAAACAAAGTAGGGATTTTTCAAAATACAACTTGGAGTTTATTAAAGATAGCAGAGAGGTATAATCTTCATCGCGCTAACAGTAATATCATTCTTATCTCTATCAAACTGTAGATTTTCAATCAGAAATTTCCAAGACATTTCTTACAGAAGAAAATAGATCTGCCTAATATTTCTACAAAGGCTCCTTTTCCACTATGCATATTTTGTTTGAGTTTTCGGTAAGTAGAACACGACTTTCTGCTTTCTTGATTTTTGCATATTATTTTAATTTTCTGGAAATGCTGATTTACTGGATCCTCCCGTGCCTTCCTAGTGGTTGCATCCAAGCGTTCAACTGTCCCTCGGTAGAGAGCATAGTTATGTTAAACATTCTTGACCAATTAGTTTAAAGCCGAACAGTTTATCCACATAGCTGTTTATCAGCGAAGGACTTTTGATTGCTGACGAGCGTAGGTGTTGCGGTCTCTTCTTTGCAGTAACAAAGTGAAGCAAGCACAGCAAAGTAAGGCTGAGGATTTTTGTTAGACCTGACAATTTGATTCTTGGTAATATTTTCCTTATCGAGTTTCCTATTGGGTGACTGCTGCCTACTTCTTGCATAATTCAGGTTCGCAGTCGCGTTAACATCGTGAAACACTTACCATATGTATGCAAATTCCAACTCAAACAAACGCTTTGAACTCATAACTATTTTTACCTTGTGCACTGCACCACCGATCTGACTATCAAATGATCATAAATGTTTAAGGTTTTTAGAAGTGACGCTGAATTTGGGTTAGAAATGGTCAGTTTATTCTACCTTTTATACTGTAGAATATACCCTTACTTATTTTTGTATACTGTCGTTATTAGATGAGTTAATGAAAAAAGCGTTCAAAATACGATCTGTGCGTTGATTCCTCGCCAAAGAAGACTGCACTTGAGATGTTATGACCCTAAAAACCTGCCCAGGCTCTTAAGATGCGTTATGCGTTATGCGTTATGCGTCAACGGGAGCAGACTTTTTTTTGCTACTTGAGCCAGTTGTATAGCGAGCACCCACTGCAAGACATACAAGTGGTGGGCCGCACAGTTCGCCGGAACGAGTTGAGTCAACGTAAAGTTTTGAGCAAAGTCGAGCTGAAGATCGATTGGTTCGACTCTGGTCGATGTCAGGTCAGGTTCGAGCTTTTCAAAAAGTTTGAAACTTTCAGATACCCCAACAGTCATTCTAAAGTTTCGGTTTCTCAAAAGATGTTGCATGACAAATTTCGAATTCTTTGAAGGCTTATCCTAAATCTATGTTGCGAAAACTGAGTTCCAGTTCGAATACCGATATAATATCATAGATAGAATATCATGATAGATAGATAGAATAGAATATCATGGATATTTTGATGATATAATTTCAAACATGAAATTTATTTCCTTTTGGGTAGCTGGAGACGTCAGATTCCCGAAACTTTCGAGATTTTGAAACTATGTACAGCGTGTGCACGACATTTGGTGAATGCGATTGCAAGGGAGAATAAAATGGAACTAAATTGCACTGAGCCGTCCTTCTTTCTCACCGTTTCCTCTAATCCTTATTTTCTTTTCTTAATTTAAATATCATTTGTTTAATTTCAAGTATAATTTATATTGAAGAAAAATTAATATTCAAATATGTTTGTAGAAATTGATCTTCCTTGTACGAGAATATTACTGGATTCAAATACAAGTTTCGTCTGATGCAATACATTTTGAGGTTAGCAAAGATGTTCGAACGTCTTGAAAGATGTACCGCGAAACTTGTATCACAAAAATAGAGTTAAAACCATAATTTGCATCATCACCATCAAAATTTTTTTAATAAACCCTCTTCTTTAATATAAAATACACGAAAAATCTTAAATTGTTCTGAACTAGTATCGCGTTTTACGACGCGTCAATTTGACAACAGTTGATAAGCCCCATGGCCCCGGTAAGACTGTTTCTGCTTGTCTTTGAATATTTGGATATTTGTGACACCTCTGCTCGTACATAGATGTCACAAATTTGCAAAGATTAAAACTCAAGCAGGAAGAAAACAAATTTAATGGCTTTCTCACTTTTATTGAAAATGTTTGAATAATTGAATGCATTAAACTAGGAGTATGCAAAAAACTTGTAACTTCCAGTTGGGTCGAACCAGCTTTTTTCGAGAAGAGAGTTCGAGATGTCACGATTGATACGAAATTTCTGGTACTTGAACTTTCGAAAATCCGCACGGCTTCACATTGTGTTTACTCTAATGAGACAAAATGGGACCGTTTAAAGTATGTTCTAGTTCCGATAGGCGGTGCATGAATTTGAAAAAACGTGGACGTGTAAGTTGGACATTCGATCGCTTTAAGTGAGTCATGTCAAATTGGGAAGGTAAGACCTGTGCACGTCTAAATTTCGGTCATTTTGTGTTTGAGGTCGTGTATCCTCAAATGACATTATTTTGTCATGAAAATAAACTCAAAAGTCGTATTGGTAAAGCGTATTGGTAAAGCGTATTGGTATGAAACACACTTTGAGCTCCTGATGGTAACTTTCTTGGTGCCCTCTTTGTAAATAGAAGACAGGTGTTTCATGAGCCAATTTCGCACGGGAACCTCTATCCCTGCATGGCCCCAAAAAACGTTGTTCTCATAACGCTGGTTTCACCTGTCTAAATATGCGGATTTCAGATGGAATTAAGTCTGGACTGTGAGCAGGCTGTTGCAATGTAGCCCAGGAAATTTTACTCAATTTTTTACATGTATTCGCTGTGTTGCCTGGCATTGTCGTGGAGCAAAATCACGTCCTTTGTCGATTGGCGTCGTCTTTTCGCCCGGAAAGCAGCCCTAATATCTGTTTTAAATACTGTCAAAAGTGATTTCAAGTTCAGCAGCAATTTCAGCGATAATTATGCGACGTCGCTCACCACAACGTCACGAACTGCGGAAATTTAGTTTTGGGTCACAGTCGCCTTGCGGCGGCGGTCGTTTTCATTGTTTTCTCGTGCCTTAGATAAAGTTTTATGTCAAAAACACACGCGGGTGATCGAGAGGGTGGATACTTTGAACTGTTTACACAATCTTTGAGGATTTCAGCTGGGCGTATCTTCTGCTTCGTCAGGAGTTTTATTATAATCCGCTGTGAAGCGGATGGATAGACTTCATTTTCAGTCATCTTCTTGCAGACTTCCGTGCTGTCTCGGCTCAGCTTTCGGGCTAGCACCCCACTCTTAACATCGCCCTGCCACCTCAAGAAAGTCCCATTACCATAAGTCATCTTTTCTGGTTAACAGCGGAAAACTCTTATTTGTATTTGATCCACCCTTGTATAATGTTCTAAAGCTTCAAGTATGTAGTAAAATAATTGTGTCTTTTTAAAAAAAGAACAGCAGCTTAACAGGGAACATGCTTTTTCACTGTATGTGATAAAAATTACCTCTGAGATACTTTTTTTAAAATAAATACTTACTTTTATTATTCACTAATTGTTTGAAACTTCAAAAGAACGGCAAACTCACTCTTATACACAGATTAAAATCTGCGCTAGTTCGCGATACTAGCGCAGTCAACGTTTCAGATTCCAATGCTCGTACCTCATAGATTTTCCTGTGAATCCTGATATTGTATGTACCGTAATTAATGTGGCTCATTAACTTGGCCTAGAATTGTCCGTACCATACTATAATGTTGCCCGCCTTTCAGAATTCCCTAATCTAACTTTACTTTCAGATTTAAAAAAAATTAAATTTAACATGTCTAGTTAAACACTAAGGAAAGAAGGCTATTGGATCAATAAGCCTTGTCAAAGAGCAGTATTTTATATAAAATTCATATTATCACTGTGGAATCGAAATGAATAATTATTGTTTCATTGAATATTCAGTTGAATCAATGGTATACTAGTTTTTAATAGATAGGTTTTAATTGAATAGCATTTTTTGTAAGTTTATTTGTATTCTTTGCTTAAAAATTACTTTATTTTTTTCAGTATTTGTACGAAAACGAGGACAAAGTTTACGTAGATATAAATAAAATGTCAGACACCATCCAAAAAAAATATCGTGAATACCGTAACAAAAAGCGAGGTCCGTTCAGAGAAATGGTACGCAAAGCATATGATGCCATTAATGAAAGTATCGGCACCAGACCTCAGTGGAAAGAAGATGAAGATGAAGTTGAATTGGTAATTTGATATAGATTAGGATTTCGGGATAATCAAAGCTCGCACATGAGAACAGAATAATATTGCATTTTTTATATTTATATTAATACATATAAATTTATTCAGTATATTAATTTTTTTAAATTAAATGAAGCGTCTATGATTATCCCCAGGTTTTTTAATACTAAAGTACGTAGTATTTTAAACCGTGTCTTGATATTTTAGTCTGATTCCCATAACGATCAAGATGAAGTCTTGAAATTGTATAAGAGGAGTTTGAATAGGAAAAACGGAAATACCAGCGACAAAGAGCTAATTGATATTAGCAGTGACGACGATCAAAGAAAGCTTGATGTAGTGCCTTGTAAGAAGGACACTGATGGGTCTGAAATAAATGAAAGGCCGCGGAAAAGATCAATGTATCAGAGTGCAAATTCAACTGAACAGCCGACAGATCAAACAAACTTCACTCCTTCGGAGGTAAAATTGCTCTTTTTTATACTTATAATCAGAAACCGGCCTAGAGTAAATAAGCTGACAACTCGGGACAAGTGAAATAATTTTTAATAAGGTATCTATTGGAAGGAGTTCTTAGCGGTACCCTGTTGTTGATTATTAATTTGAAAAGTAAAGTAGAGATTGTAATTTTCGTATCTTATGCAATTATTAAGTGCAGCTGCTTAAATACTATTTTTAAGGATATAGGGTCAACATGTGTGATAGAGACCAGTTCAATGAAAAAAATAGTTATAAGGTTCGAATTTGCTGACATTAAGTCTACATCTATTTATTCGTATAAGACAGGTGATTGATAAAAAGAAATGTTTTGAGTTCCAATCGTGTACAAAAACACACATTTTTCTGACGTTTCCTAAACATTTCAGCTCATTTCTTCAGTGCTAATCTATAACAAAGATATCAGGTTATGTTGTTCTATGTATACTCCCTACGATACATGTGATTGGCCAGAGCGTCCCACCATAACTTAACCCAATGTAACCTGATACCTCAGTTTCAGGTTAGCCCTGAAGAGGCGAGCTGCAATTGTAACGAAGCGTCGGTAAACATTCCTAGTTTTGTACACGATTGAAACCCTAAATATCTCTATTTATCATAATTAATCATTGTTCAAGCATTAAGCATTAAGAAAGAAAATTATTTTAAGAGATACTGAAATCCTTTTAGAAATCTAAATTCTTAATTGTGCCATTTCTGCTTTACCTTTTTCCATTATTTAAAGGCGTATGTCTACTTAAAAAAAACTACTTATTTGTGAGTTTCTAGTTGTGGGTTTTATTTATTGTAGGCCTATATTATTCATTTCGGGCTCAAGCAATGGCTACCAAATTTTTGCCAGTTATTTGTAACATAAATGTGATGTACTTATCGTCGCGATATTTTAATTTAGTTTATTATTAAAAAATATATAATTCATTATTTTTTACAATTAAAAAATTGCACATTTTTTATCCAACAAAAAATTTTTTTAAACATCCGCCGATTTTTTAGAAATTTAACTTTTGATAAAAATCGCACGAAAAGTACACGGGAATGTCGTATTTCGACTACTCTCTTTGTACTTTTGGTTTGAGATAAGCCAGCCATGAGTGGCATGGTTCGCCGCATGACTACCTTCTTTTTGAAGACCTCTGTGAAATGAAGTACAACTCGCTTGTTTTGTAATATTTCTAAATAAAAAAATTTTCCAACCTCTTGAAGCATGTGTTAATCGAATTGTATAATATAGGCCTTATTGTATAATAGAAGGCCTTTCCTTTAATATCCGTTTTTTTCTATAAATGTTAGATTATTATATTCAATGGTAATTTCTGACCGGGTAACTATATATAAAACTCCGAGTAAGTGTGATATCTCTTTTTTTGTAATTGTTGCAAACTAAAATCTGCCAACACTTGGAGGTAAGCTGGAGATGTTAATCAGCCAAATTTTTTTGTAAAAAAATGCAACGTATGATAATAATTGCTAAATAACTTATATAAATACATTTGCAAAGACTTAAAACAAGAATCTTCTCAGATATTTGAAATATGATTAATCAAAGTATAACTTTCGAATTTCGTGTCATACTTACACGTGTTGATCAAAATACGTACACTGCACTTTGAAATTGAGCAATTTGAAAGCTTAATCTCATGTAAATTGTTATAAATAAAAGTAATTTTCGAGTATTTTTTTAATACCTTGCTGAAACGTTGTGAAACAGCTTGTATACCCTTTCGCATATTTTTAGAATAAAAAACAGTGATTTACAAGCTAATTCGGGCGATTTACCCAAGTCCCGTGGTTTGCTGCGCACAGTCTCTACGTTCGATGATGCTGACCGGCTTGCAATGCAGAGCTCTTTGCTTCTGCTCTAGAACAAAAAACCAAAAAAATTTAGATTGTTGATCAAATGCAATGTTGGACGAACCACAGTTTTTAATCATATTAAGTAGTTAACTCACTGTATTGCATCCTGGAAAATAAAACTCTTGTTCGAGAAAATAGTGTCATTTTTCTGAGAGACTCGCATTAATATTAATTATGCATTTTTTCTTGAACGTGATGGTTTAGTGGACGTTTAATTGTATCAAGAATCTAAATCTTTTTGGTGGTTTATTCTGGGACAAAAGTTAAAGGCTCTACATTTCATGCGGATCCGCACCATGTAATTGACGTTTGAATCCCTTTTTTTATTCTTAAAATATGCGCAAACGTATACTAACTAATATCTCTCTATACTAACTACAAATATCTATCGAAAATTATATATTTTTAATTGCTAAAGTCTTATCAATTTTTTAACGCGAATTTTGAATACGAGGATGCTTCAACAAGTTCAAAAAATTTTCAGGATGGTTTTAAAAGTTAAAAAAATTTTTTTTAGTTTTTTTAGGTTTATAAAAATGATCGGTTTTTTAAAAACTCCAAATTTCGAATTTAAATAAAAATATGTTAACCCCGTGGAGTATTAAGATATTTATAGATGTATTTCAGATTTTACGTAAGTTATCAGGACCTAAAATGAAACTTTTAAGTGAAAGACTGGCTTTGTTTTCAATTTTCCATTCTACGCAGCCTAATCTAAGTGTTAATAGACCTTTCCATTTCAATCACATTTTAGTGCACAGATGCGAAAGGTAATTATACTTCCTGTCAAGTGTAGGTTCTTTATAATTGTAGAATCCTGTAACAAATGTTAGTACATTTTATTTCAAAAATGCTTCACAAAGTATTTGTGAAAATGGGGCGAATAAAGTAACTACATCTAATGTTAGATTACCACATACCCACTTTGCCGTGTGCAGCGCACGAGTACGCTCAAGGTTTTAGATTTTTTAAACTGTGTTCTACTTTTTCGATCATTCTAAAAATTGCACATGTTATACTAGATGAATTGAAGACATTGTTTCGTGAAAAATGGTGTTATCCTGCTACGCCCTTTTGCAAAGAACCCATTTTTGGAATATTAGGATTTCAAGTTTGGTAACGTGTGTACATTGCAAGTCTAATTTGAAAGAAACATGCTCAAGATTTCTTTACGTTAAAAGAGATAAATTTTCTTCTACTTTGTTTGATTTTATTCCCTGGGTTATTTCTAGTGTGAAAAACTACCCTTCAGTCATCGGGACTTCTCGATTTTGAGCTTATTATTATGCATTTTACAGTCTCAGAATGTGCTTACCGCTGCGAATATTCATTAGTTTCAGAAGTCGGCCTAAAAATAAGTTTGGAGATGTGTCTCAAGAGCCGTTCTGCTATCTACCCTCTCCATCGCAAAATCTGTTTGCTCTCGGAGTCTCTTCGAGTATTTATCTCTTTCCGAAAATTAAGATTTTTCCCAAAATATTAGTTTCTCCAGCATGAAAGGGACTACATGCAGGTTTATATCAACACCAGGATGACATGTGATACCTAATAATATATCAGTTTTCTTCATTTTATTCTACAAATCAGGTGGCAAATTATGCATGGGATCAGTACCATACATAGCAGGCTTGTATCTCAGCGACCAATCGGTCAATTGAAGTCAATTTTTTTACTGGTAAGGTTTTTTGTGTTCTAAAAGGTAAAACTAAAAACATTATAAAAGAATAATTGTGAAAGTTGTATCATAAATTTAAAAAAAAAAGTGATTGCAAAATCTTGTATTACTTTTTTTCAAAATTATCTACTTCTGAGTTGAATATGGAAAAAAGTGTTATGTGTATCAATTTTAAAAGCTCAGGATTTACACTTTCATATACAATGGGTGACATTATTATCGGTTCCAAAAAGTATAATTATTTCACTATGTGAAAACTGCGAAAAATGGCAAAACGTGTAAAAATAATACTTGACTCAAAATCATGCACTATGTATAATACAAATAGTATAAGTTCTCTTTACCTGTGATACGCTACAGTCCTTACTTCACGGCCAATGTTTGTCGAAGGCTGTTTCCGGGGAGAAATTTCTATAAAATCAAGAAAACACATCATTTCAATCGAAGTTTACTCTTGCGTCACACAAAACCTACTTTTATGTTATTATTGAACACACAAAAAATTAAATAAGAACTTACTTATGTTTTGTTTTTCCTTTCAGATCACTTTTTGTAACGTTGTTTAGCATGGACTAGGGCCTCTTTCCCCCGGGCCCTGAACTGCTACCGTATTGTATACAGAAATTGCGCCGCTTTCAAAAACCCTCTGTGTCATTTTGACCCCCGTGGGGTAACTGTGGGTTAAGAAAAATAGGTGAGGATATTACATGAGAAATAGAGAGAAAATTAACAGGTAGGATTAGCTAGAACGAGATGATTGAGAGAGATATAGATAATGTCGCAGTGTCGTGGTATTAATATTTCACTGGCGAATTAATGTTTGGAGAAGGCTTGCTCGTCAATACTACAGTTTCGTCTTTATATTTTCCTGAGGAAGTAATACCCAGGGAAGAGACTTCCTCGTTGATGTCAATGTATTTTTGTCTTAATATTTTACTGGGGAATTGGTGCTCGGGAAAGGATTGCCCCTGGATGTCACCGTGTTCGATACCACTATGTCTGATTTTTAATATTTATTAATTAATATAAACATTAATAATTAATATATATTAATTCAGTCATAAACCGAGTTCCAACCCGTGAGTCAATTTACAGGATTTAAAATTCAGCACAGGATTTTGCCGGGAGCGGGTGCTAATCTGAAAAATTGCACTCTCTCTCTCTCTCTCTCTCTCTCTCTCTCTCTCTCTCTCTCTCTGACGAAAAATTCGGGTTCTTTCGACTCGATCCATTCATTGAGCCAGTTTGCGATGCTTTCGTAAGAAGTGAACCGCTCTCCAGTAAGGGCTGACTGCATTGATCGGAATAGATGGTAATCCGAAGGTGCAATGTTTGGGGAATACGGCGGGTGGGGCAAGATTTCCCAATTCACTCCTTCTAAATATTTGTGGACCGGTTTAGCAACGTGTGGCCTGACGTTGTCATGCAGCAAAATGAGTTTATCATGTCTACCATCCCATTCCGGCCGTTTTTCTTTGAGAGCTCTATTCAAACGCATCAGCTGCAGTCGGTAACGATCGCCAGTGATGGTTTCAGGCGGTTTAAGAAGTTCATAATAGATTACACCCTTCTGATCCCACCAGATGCACAACATCACCTTTGAAGCATGAATATTTTTTTTCGGTGTCGATGGACCTGGTTCACTTGGCAGCCCCCAACTTTTTCGACGTTTAGGGTTATCATAATGGATCCATTTTTCATCGCCAGTGACGATGCGATGCAGAAAACCTTCTCTTTTCTGCCGTTCAAGAAGTATCTCGCCTTCGAAACGTAATAATGAAGCATGACTTTCCGCAAATGCTGTTTTTTTGGGACGAACGTTAATATTTTTGATGCCACATACACCTTCAAATCACAAGTATAGTACTAGAGCGAACACAAAAATAGCATCAGCAGCGACCCCTCTTTTACGAGAGCAGAAACTTATTCCCATATACCAATTGGTTTCGTTCATTGTTTATAATAGCTACAGTATAAATTGTTACTGTTCTTAAATTGTATCAAATAATTTGCATCGATGTTTTGATAATTTTTTAAAGATTGTTAAAAAACAGGTGCTGGATTCAGAGACTATACATGTGGCGCAGATATGCGAGATGAGTGTAGTAATATCCGCTTCTATACGCGGTATCCCAGTGACAGGTGTACCATTGAAATGGACACTTGCATAAAAACATTTTTCAAATATTCTACGATTTCATTTACAAGCTCCTACCTGCAAAACTAGCTTTCTTCGAATCGGTATCTGTTCAGTTTGAACCATTTTTGAAAGAATTTCAGTCAAGTAATCCTTTGGCACCATTTCTGTATCACGATCTGCTTTCACTCATGCAGAACATTATACAGATATTTGCGAAGACAGAAATATTAGGCAAACACAGGGTAACGGTTCTGGACTTGAAAGAAAAAATAATCTTCTGTCACTGCAACACATCAAGATCGGGTATGCTATGCTATGCTGCTTGAAAGATCGCCACCTAAATTCTCTCTGGTAAAACTTGCTTGAGTACTCAGATTACCCTTCTCGAAAAAAGAATCGCACAGCAGAGATTAACAATTGTTTTACATAAACTAGTAGAAAATAAGAAAATTTCAGGTTCTGAAGCGGACACAGTTGAACTTGTATTTTAACCAATTTGTTCGAAAGAAATTATGAAAGAGCAGATGCGGTCCTTCGATCGAGCATCGATGCGCTTGGATCATTTCTGGATGAAAATCATTGACGCTCATGGTTCGGAGAGCTACAGCAACTTGTTGCAGTTCGTAATAAAATACTCACTTTATCGCACGACAATGCAGATTTAGAGCGAGAGTTCTCCGTTAACAAAGAGTGCGTGGTTGAAAATTAGCACGAACACTCGTTGATAGCACAGCTTATCATTATTGACGCAATCGTTAATATAGGAGGTTTAAAAAACTTGACGGTATCAACACCACTAATTCAGTACGCTCGAAGTGCCCATTCGAAATACAAGGAAGCTTGTATTCAAAAGAAAAAAGATGAGGATGATGAGAACAAGGCTCGTTCAGCAAAAAAACGATCTACAGCCGCTATTAGAGAGACGGAAAAGAAGAAAGCCAAAATCATGGAAGAAGCCATAAAAGAATCCGCCCGTATCGAAGAAGAAATACTGAGGAGAAAAAATTGAACGTGTTGATTAAAGAACAGAATCGCTTAAACCAAATATTTGTTACAAAAAAATTATTTGATGTCAAAAATCTGTGATTCTGTGATATATAATTTTATATTCTGTAAGATAAATATAAAATATTTATGCGTACTGCTTCATCTTATTTTGGTTGTTATTAAACAACTCGTAACCTGGTATCCTGAAACAACCTGGGAATGTCTTTAAAATTTTCTGAAATGTCTATGAAATGTGCTTGAAATGTCCTTGAATTTCATGCTCAACTTTTACTGGACACCTTTGTACCGTCTTGTCCAGCCTATCTTTATGGCGAGTTGATACATTAATCGTTTGATCTTATGATCAGCCGTTGGTTTTTTTACAGTTCGCATCGGCCAAAGCTCTCGCTGTATTGTACATAGTCCCGAGGTCGGACTCTTCGATATATATATATATATATATATATATATATATATATATATATTATTATTATTATTATTATTATTACACCATTAA